>CAJVQJ010000028.1:0-328257 GCA_911387685.1 Dolichovespula media | reverse complement strand
TCATAATTATCGTCGTTAATATCGTCGTTATTTAGTCATAATCATCGTCGTTAATGTCGTCGTTATTATCTTCATTATCTTCGTTGTTATCGTCGTTATTATCGTCGTTAATATCGTCGTTATTATCGTCGTTATTATCGTCGTTAATATCGTCGTTTATATCGTCATTATCATCATTGTTATCGTCCTTATTATCCTCATAATTATCGTCGTTAATATCGTCGTTATTTTGTCATAATCATCGTCGTTAATGTCGTCGTTATTATCGTCATTATCTTCCTTGTTATCGTCCTTATTATCCTCATAATTATCGTCGTTAATATCGTCGTTATTTTGTCATAATCATCGTCGTTAATGTCGTCGTTATTATCTTCATTATCTTCGTTGTTATCGTCGTTATTATCGTCGTTAATATCGTCGTTAATATCGTCGTTATTATCGTCCTTATTATCGTCGTTAATATCGTCATTATCATCGTTGTTATCGTCCTTATTATCCTCATAATTATCGTCATTAATATCGTCGTTATTTTGTCATAATCATCGTCGTTAATGTCGTCGTTATTATCGTCATTATCTTCCTTGTTATCGTCCTTACTATCCTCATAATTATCGTCGTTATTATCGTCGTTATTTTGTCATAATCATCGTCGTTAATGTCGTCGTTATTATCTTCATTATCTTCGTTGTTATCGTCGTTATTATCGTCGTTAATATCGTCGTTATTATCGTCGTTATTATCGTCGTTAATATCGTCATTATCATCGTTGTTATCGTCCTTATTATCCTCATATCTATCGTCGTTAATATCGTCGTTATTTTGTCATAATCATCGTCGTTAATGTCGTCGTTATTATCGTCATTATCTTCGTTGTTATCGTCATAATTATCATCGTTAATATCGGCGTTATTATTGTCATTATCTTCTTTTGATCGTCGTTATTATCGTCGTTAATATCATCGTCATTATCGTCGTTTTTATCATCATAATTATAGTCGTTATTATCGTCGATAATATCGTCGTTAATATCGTCATTATCATCGATGTTATCGTCCTTATTATACTCATAATTATCGTCATTAATATCGTCGTTATTTTGTCTAATCATCGTCGTTATTATCGTCGTTAATATCGTCATTATCATCGTTGTTATCGTCCTTATTATCCTCATAATTATCGTCGTTAATATCGTCGTTATTTTGTCATAATCATCGTCGTTAATGTCGTCGTTATTATCGTCATTATCTTCCTTGTTATCGTCCTTATTATCCTCATAATTATCGTCGTTTTTATCGTCGTTATTTTGTCATAATCATCGTCGTTAATGTCGTCGTTATTATCTTCATTATCTTCGTTGTTATCGTCGTTATTATCGTCGTTAATATCGTCGTTATTATCGTCGTTATTATCGTCGTTAATATCGTCGTTAATATCGTCATTATCATCGTTGTTATCGTCCTTATTATCCTCATAATTATCGTCGTTAATATCGTCGTTATTTTGTCATAATCATCGTCGTTAATGTCGTCGTTATTATCGTCATTATCTTCGTTGTTATCGTCGTTATTATCGTCGTTAATATCGTCGTTAATATCGTCGTTATTATCGTCGTTATTATCGTCGTTAATATCGTCATTATCATCGTTGTTATCGTCCTTCTTATCCTCATAATTATCGTCATTAATATCGTCGTTATTTTGTCATTATTATCATCGTTAATATCTTCGTTATTATTTTCATTATCTTCTTTTTATCGTCGTTATTATCGTAGTTAATAACGTCGTTATTATTGTCGTTATTATCGTCGTTAATATCGTCGTTAATATCGTCATTATCATCGATGTTATCGTCCTTATTATACTCATAATTATCGTCATTAATATCGTCGTTATTTTGTCTAATCATCGTCGTTATTATCGTCGTTAATATCGTCATTATCATCGTTGTTATCGTTCTTATTATCCTCATAATTATCGTCGTTAATATCGTCGTTATTTTGTCATAATCATCGTCGTTAATGTCGTCGTTATTATCTTCATTATCTTCGTTGTTATCGTCGTTAATATCGTCGTTTATATCTTCATTATCATCGTTGTTATCGTCCTTATTATCCTCATAATTATCGTCGTTAATATCGTCGTTATTTTGTCATAATCATCGTCGTTAATGTCGTCGTTATTATCGTCATTATCTTCCTTGTTATCGTCCTTATTATCCTCATAATTATCGTCGTTAATATCATCGTTATTTTGTCATAATCATCGTCGTTAATGTCGTCGTTATTATCGTCATTATCTTCCTTGTTATCGTCCTTATTATCCTCATAATTATCGTCGTTATTATCGTCATTATTTTGTCATAATCATCGTCGTTAATGTCGTCGTTATTATCTTCATTATCTTCGTTGTTATCGTCGTTATTATCGTCGTTAATATCGTCGTTATTATCGTCGTTATTATCGTCGTTAATATCGTCGTTAATATCGTCATTATCATCGTTGTTATCGTCCTTATTATCCTCATAATTATCGTCGTTAATATCGTCGTTATTTTGTCATAATCATCGTCGTTAATGTCGTCGTTATTATCGTCATTATCTTCGTTGTTATCGTCGTTATTATCGTCGTTAATATCGTCGTTATTATCGTCGTTATTATCGTCGTTAATATCGTCGTTAATATCGTCATTATCATCGTTGTTATCGTCCTTATTATCCTCATAATTATCGTCGTTAATATCGTCGTTATTTTGTCATAATCATCGTCGTTAATGTCGTCGTTATTATCGCCATTATCTTCCTTGTTATCGTCCTTATTATCCTCATAATTATCGTCGTTATTTTGTCATAATCATCGTCGTTAATGTCGTCGTTATTATCTTCATTATCTTCGTTGTTATCGTCGTTAATATCGTCGTTATTATCGTCGTTATTATCGTCGTTAATATCGTCGTTAATATCGTCATTATCATCGTTGTTATCGTCCTTATTATCCTCATAATTATCGTCGTTAATATCGTCGTTATTTTGTCATAATCATCGTCGTTAATGTCGTCGTTATTATCGTCATTATCTTCGTTGTTATCGTCGTTATTATCGTCGTTAATATCGTCGTTATTATCGTCGTTAATATCGTCGTTAATATCGTCATTATCATCGTTGTTATTGTCCTTATTATCCTCATAATTATCGTCGTTAATATCATCGTTATTTTGTCATAATCATCGTCGTTAATGTCGTCGTTATTATCGTCATTATCTTCCTTGTTATCGTCCTTATTATCCTCATAATTATCGTCGTTATTATCGTCGTTATTTTGTCATAATCATCGTCGTTAATGTCGTCGTTATTATCGTCATTATCTTCGTTGTTATCGTCGTTATTATCGTCGTTAATATCGTCGTTATTATCGTCGTTATTATCGTCGTTAATATCGTCGTTAATATCCTCATTATCATCGTTGTTATTGTCCTTATTATCCTCATAATTATCGTCATTTATATCGTCGGTATTTAGTCATAATCATCGTCGTTAATGACGTCGTTATTATCGTCATTATCTTCCTTGTTATCGTCCTTATTATCCTCATAATTATCGTCGTTAATATCTTCGTTATTTTGTCATAATCATCGTCGTTAATGTCGTCGTTATTATCGTCATTATCTTCGTTGTTATCGCCATAATTATCATCGTTATATCGGCGTTATTATTGTCATTATCTTCTTTTTATCGTCTTTATTATCGTCGTTAATATCATCGTCATTATCGTCGTTTTTATCATCATAATTATAGTCGTTATTATCGTCGTTAATATCGTCATTATCATCGTTGTTATCATTCTTATTATCCTCATAATTATCGTCGTTAATATCGTCATTATCATCGTTGTTATCGTCCTTATTATCCTCATAATTATCGTCATTAATATCGTCGTTATTTTGTCATTATTATCATCGTTAATATCTTCGTTATTATTGTCATTATCTTCTTTTTATCGTCGTTATTATCGTAGTTAATAACGTCGTTATTATTGTCGTTATTATCGTCGTTAATATCGTCGTTAATATCGTCATTATCATCGATGTTATCGTCCTTATTATACTCATAATTATCGTCATTAATATCGTCGTTATTTTGTCTAATCATCGTCGTTATTATCGTCGTTAATATCGTCATTATCATCGTTGTTATCGTTCTTATTATCCTCATAATTATCGTCGTTAATATCGTCGTTATTTAGTCATAATCATCGTCGTTAATGTCGTCGTTATTATCTTCATCATCTTCGTTGTTATCGTCGTTAATATCGTCGTTTATATCGTCATTATCATCGTTGTTATCGTCCTTATTATCCTCATAATTATCGTCGTTAATATCGTCGTTATTTTGTCATAATCATCGTCGTTAATGTCGTCGTTATTATCGTCATTATCATCGTTGTTATCGTTCTTATTATCCTCATAATTATCGTCGTTAATATCATCGTTATTTTGTCATAATCATCGTCGTTAATGTCGTCGTTATTATCGTCATTATCTTCGTTGTTATCGCCATAATTATCATCGTTATATCGGCGTTATTATTGTCATTATCTTCTTTTTATCGTCGTTATTATCGTCGTTAATATCATCGTCATTATCGTCGTTTTTATCATCATAATTATAGTCGTTATTATCGTCGATAATATCGTCGTTAATATCGTCATTATCATCATTGTTATCGTCCTTATTATCCTCATAATTATCGTCGTTAATATCGTCGTTATTTTGTCATAATCATCGTCGTTAATGTCGTCGTTATTATCGTCATTATCTTCGTTGTTATCGTCATAATTATCATCGTTAATATCGTCGATATTATTGTCATTATCTTCTTTTTATCGTCGTTATTATCGTCGTTAATATCGTCGTTAATATCGTCATTATCATCGTTGTTATCGTCCTTATTATCCTCATAATTATCGTCGTTAATATCGTCGTTATTTTGTCATAATCATCGTCGTTAATGTCGTCTTTATTATCTTCATTAACTTCGTTGTTATCGTCGTTATTATCGTCGTTAATATCGTCGTTATTATCGTCGTTATTATCGTCGTTCATATCGTCGTTAATATCGTCATTATCATCGTTGTTATCGTCCTTATTATCCTCATAATTATCGTCATTAATATCGTCGTTATTTAGTCATAATCATCGTCGTTAATGACGTCGTAATTATCGTCATTATCTTCGTTGTTATCGTCATAATTATCATCGTTAATATCGTTGATATTATTGTCATTATCTTCTTTTTATCGTCGTTATTATCGTAGTTAATATCGTCGTTATTATCGTCGTTATTATCGTCGTAAATATCGTCCTTTATATCGTCATTATCATCGTTGTTATCGTCCTTATTATCCTCATAATTATCGTCGTTAATATCGTCGTTATTTTGTCATAATCATCGTCGTTAATGTCGTCGTTATTATCGTCATTATCTTCCTTGTTATCGTCCTTAATATCCTCATAATTATCGTCGTTAATATCGTCGTTATTTTGTCATAATCATCGTCGTTAATGTCGTCGTTATTATCGTCATTATCTTCGTTGTTATCGCCATAATTATCATCGTTATATCGGCGTTATTATTGTCATTATCTTCTTTTTATCGTCGTTATTATCGTCGTTAATATCATCGTCATTATCGTCGTTTTTATCATCATAATTATAGTCGTTATTATCGTCGTTAATACCGTCATTATCATCGTTGTTATCGTTCTTATTATCCTCATAATTATCGTCGTTAATATCGTCGTTATTTTGTCATAATCATCGTCGTTAATGTCGTCGTTATTATTTTCATTATCTTCGTTGTTATCGTCGTTATTATCGTCGTTAATATCGTCGTTATTATCGTCGTTATTATCGTCATTATCATCGTTGTTATCGTCCTTATTATCCTCATAATTATCGTCATTAATATCGTCGTTATTTTGTTATTATTATTATCGTTAATATCTTCGTTATTATTGTCATTATCTTCTTTTTATCGTCGTTATTATCGTCGTTAATAACGTCGTTATTATTGTCGTTATTATCGTCGTTAATATCGTCGTTATTATCGTCATTATCATCGATGTTATCGTCCTTATTATACTCATAATTATCGTCAATAATATCGTCGTTATTTTGTCTAATCATCGTCGTTATTATCGTCGTTAATATCGTCATTATCATCGTTGTTATCGTTCTTATTATCCTCATAATTATCGTCGTTAATATCGTCGTTATTTAGTCATAATCATCGTCGTTAATGACGTCGTTATTATCGTCATTATCATCGTTGTTATCGTCCTTATTATCCTCATAATTATCGTCATTAATATCGTCGTTATTTTGTCATTATTATCATCGTTAATATCTTCGTTATTATTGTCATTATCTTCTTTTTATCGTCGTTATTATCGTAGTTAATAACGTTGTTATTATTGTCGTTATTATCGTCGTTAATATCGTCGTTAATATCGTCATTATCATCGTTGTTATCGTCCTTATTATCCTCATAATTATCGTCATTAATATCGTCGTTATTTTGTCTAATCATCGTCGTTATTATCGTCGTTAATATCGTCATTATCATCGTTGTTATCGTTCTTATTATCCTCATAATTATCGTCGTTAATATCGTCGTTATTTAGTCATAATCATCGTCGTTAATGTCGTCGTTATTATCTTCATCATCTTCGTTGTTATCGTCGTTAATATCGTCGTTTATATCATCATTATCATCGTTGTTATCGTCCTTATTATCCTCATAATTATCGTCGTTAATATCGTCGTTATTTTGTCATAATCATCGTCGTTAATGTCGTCGTTATTATCGTCATTATCATCGTTGTTATCGTTCTTATTATCCTCATAATTATCGTCGTTAATATCATCGTTATTTTGTCATAATCATCGTCGTTAATGTCGTCGTTATTATCGTCATTATCTTCGTTGTTATCGCCATAATTATCATCGTTATATCGGCGTTATTATTGTCATTATCTTCTTTTTATCGTCGTTATTATCGTCGTTAATATCATCGTCATTATCGTTGTTTTTATCATCATAATTATAGTCGTTATTATCGTCGATAATATCGTCGTTAATATCGTCATTATCATCGATGTTATCGTCATTATTATACTCATAATTATCGTCATTAATATCGTCGTTATTTTGTCATTATTATCATCGTTAATATCTTCGTTATTATTTTCATTATCTTCTTTTTATCGTCGTTATTATCGTAGTTAATAACGTCGTTATTATTGTCGTTATTATCGTCGTTAATATCGTCGTTAATATCGTCATTATCATCGATGTTATCGTCCTTATTATACTCATAATTATCGTCATTAATATCGTCGTTATTTTGTCTAATCATCGTCGTTATTATCGTCGTTAATATCGTCATTATCATCGTTGTTATCGTTCTTATTATCCTCATAATTATCGTCGTTAATATCGTCGTTATTTAGTCATAATCATCGTCGTTAATGTCGTCGTTATTATCTTCATCATCTTCGTTGTTATCGTCGTTAATATCGTCGTTTATATCTTCATTATCATCGTTGTTATCGTCCTTATTATCCTCATAATTATCGTCGTTAATATCGTCGTTATTTTGTCATAATCATCGTCGTTAATGTCGTCGTTATTATCGTCATTATCTTCCTTGTTATCGTCCTTATTATCCTAATAATTATCGTCGTTAATATCATCGTTATTTTGTCATAATCATCGTCGTTAATGTCGTCGTTATTATCGTCATTATCTTCGTTGTTATCGTCCTTATTATCCTCATAATTATCGTCGTTATTATCGTCGTTATTTTGTCATAATCATCGTCGTTAATGTCGTCGTTATTATCTTCATTATCTTCGTTGTTATCGTCGTTATTATCGTCGTTAATATCGTCGTTATTATCGTCGTTATTATCGTCGTTAATATCGTCGTTAATATCGTCATTATCATCGTTGTTATCGTCCTTATTATCCTCATAATTATCGTCGTTAATATCGTCGTTATTGTGTCATAATCATCGTCGTTAATGTCGTCGTTATTATCGTCATTATCTTCGTTGTTATCGTCGTTATTATCGTCGTTAATATCGTCGTTATTATCGTCGTTATTATCGTCGTTAATATCGTCGTTAATATCATCATTATCATCGTTGTTATCGTCCTTATTATCCTCATAATTATCGTCGTTAATATCGTCGTTATTTTGTCATAATCATCGTCGTTAATGTCGTCGTTATTATCGTCATTATCTTCCTTGTTATCGTCCTTATTATCCTCATAATTATCGTCGTTATTTTGTCATAATCATCGTCGTTAATGTCGTCGTTATTATCGTCATTATCTTCGTTGTTATCGTCGTTAATATCGTCGTTATTATCGTCGTTATTATCGTCGTTAATATCGTCGTTAATATCGACATTATCATCGTTGTTATCGTCCTTATTATCCTCATAATTATCGTCGTTAATATCGTCGTTATTTTGTTTTAATCATCGTCGTTAATGTCGTCGTTATTATCGTCATTATCTTCCTTGTTATCGTCCTTATTATCCTCATAATTATCGTCGTTATTATCGTCGTTATTTTGTCATAATCATCGTCGTTAATGTCGTCGTTATTATCTTCATTATCTTCGTTGTTATCGTCGTTATTATCGTCGTTAATATCGTCGTTATTATCGTCGTTATTATCGTCGTTAATATCGTCGTTAATATCCTCATTATCATCGTTGTTATTGTCCTTATTATCCTCATAATTATCGTCATTTATATCGTCGGTATTTAGTCATAATCATCGTCGTTAATGACGTCGTTATTATCGTCATTATCTTCCTTGTTATCGTCCTTATTATCCTCATAATTATCGTCGTTAATATCTTCGTTATTTTGTCATAATCATCGTCGTTAATGTCGTCGTTATTATCGTCATTATCTTCGTTGTTATCGCCATAATTATCATCGTTATATCGGCGTTATTATTGTCATTATCTTCTTTTTATCGTCGTTATTATCGTCGTTAATATCATCGTCATTATCGTCGTTTTTATCATCATAATTATAGTCGTTATTATCGTCGTTAATATCGTCATTATCATCGTTGTTATCATTCTTATTATCCTCATAATTATCGTCGTTAATATCGTCATTATCATCGTTATTATCGTCCTTATTATCCTCATAATTATCGTCATTAATATCGTCGTTATTTTGTCATTATTATCATCGTTAATATCTTCGTTATTATTGTCATTATCTTCTTTTTATCGTCGTTATTATCGTAGTTAATAACGTAGTTATTATTGTCGTTATTATCGTCGTTAATATCGTCGTTAATATCGTCATTATCATCGATGTTATCGTCCTTATTATACTCATAATTATCGTCATTAATATCGTCGTTATTTTGTCTAATCATCGTCGTTATTATCGTCGTTAATATCGTCATTATCATCGTTGTTATCGTTCTTATTATCCTCATAATTATCGTCGTTAATATCGTCGTTATTTAGTCATAATCATCGTCGTTAATGTCGTCGTTATTATCGTCATTATCTTCGTTGTTATCGTCGTTAATATCGTCGTTTATATCATCATTATCATCGTTGTTATCGTCCTTATTATCCTCATAATTATCGTCGTTAATATCGTCGTTATTTTGTCATAATCATCGTCGTTAATGTCGTCGTTATTATCGTCATTATCATCGTTGTTATCGTTCTTATTATCCTCATAATTATCGTCGTAAATATCATCGTTATTTTGTCATAATCATCGTCGTTAATGTCGTCGTTATTATCGTCATTATCTTCGTTGTTATCGCCATAATTATCATCGTTATATCGGCGTTATTATTGTCATTATCTTCTTTTTATCGTCGTTATTATCGTCGTTAATATCATCGTCATTATCGTCGTTTTTATCATCATAATTATAGTCGTTATTATCGTCGATAATATCGTCGTTAATATCGTCATTATCATCATTGTTATCGTCCTTATTATCCTCATAATTATCGTCGTTAATATCGTCGTTATTTTGTCATAATCATCGTCGTTAATGTCGTCGTTATTATCGTCATTATCTTCGTTGTTATCGTCATAATTATCATCGTTAATATCGTTGATATTATTGTCATTATCTTCTTTTTATCGTCGTTATTATCGTAGTTAATATCGTCGTTATTATCGTCGTTATTATCGTCGTAAATATCGTCCTTTATATCGTCATTATCATCGTTGTTATCGTCCTTATTATCCTCATAATTATCGTCGTTAATATCGTCGTTATTTTGTCATAATCATCGTCGTTAATGTCGTCGTTATTATCGTCATTATCTTCCTTGTTATCGTCCTTAATATCCTCATAATTATCGTCGTTAATATCGTCGTTATTTTGTCATAATCATCGTCGTTAATGTCGTCGTTATTATCGTCATTATCTTCGTTGTTATCGCCATAATTATCATCGTTATATCGGCGTTATTATTGTCATTATCTTCTTTTTATCGTCGTTATTATCGTCGTTAATATCATCGTCATTATCGTCGTTTTTATCATCATAATTATAGTCGTTATTATCGTCGTTAATATCGTCATTATCATCGTTGTTATCGTTCTTATTATCCTCATAATTATCGTCGTTAATATCGTCGTTATTAAGTCATAATCATCGTCGTTAATGTCGTCGTTATTATTTTCATTATCTTCGTTGTTATCGTCGTTATTATCGTCGTTAATATCGTCGTTATTATCGTCGTTATTATCGTCATTATCATCGTTGTTATCGTCCTTATTATCCTCATAATTATCGTCATTAATATCGTCGTTATTTTGTTATTATTATTATCGTTAATATCTTCGTTATTATTGTCATTATCTTCTTTTTATCGTCGTTATTATCGTCGTTAATAACGTCGTTATTATTGTCGTTATTATCGTCGTTAATATCGTCGTTATTATCGTCATTATCATCGATGTTATCGTCCTTATTATACTCATAATTATCGTCAATAATATCGTCGTTATTTTGTCTAATCATCGTCGTTATTATCGTCGTTAATATCGTCATTATCATCGTTGTTATCGTTCTTATTATCCTCATAATTATCGTCGTTAATATCGTCGTTATTTAGTCATAATCATCGTCGTTAATGACGTCGTTATTATCGTCATTATCTTCGTTGTTATCGTCATAATTATCATCGTTAATATCGTCGATATTATTGTCATTATCTTCTTTTTATCGACGTTATTATCGTAGTTAATATCGTCGTTATTATCGTCGTTATTATCGTCGTTAATATCGTCGTTTATATCGTCATTATCATCGTTGTTATCGACCTTATTATCCTCATAATTATCGTCGTTAATATCGTCGTCATTTTGTCATAATTATCGTCGTTATTATCGTCATTATCTTCCTTGTTATCGTCCTTATTATCCTCATAATTATCGTCGTTAATATCGTCGTTATTTAGTCATAATCATCGTCGTTAATGTCGACGTTTTTATCGTCATTATCTTCGTTGTTATCGTCATAATTATCATCGTTAATATCGGCGTTATTATTGTCATTATCTTCTTTTTATCGTCGTTATTATCGTCGTTAATATCATCGTCATTATCGTCGTTTTTATCATCATAATTATAATCGTTATTATCGTCGTTAATATCGTCATTATCATCGTTGTTATCGTACTTATTATCCTCATAATTATCGTCGTTAATATCGTCGTTATTTAGTCATAATCATTGTCGTTAATGTCGTCGTTATTATCGTCATTATCTTCGTTGTTATCGTCATAATTATCATCGTTAATATCGTCGTTATTATTGTCATTATCTTCTTTTTATCGTCGTTATTATCGTCGTTAATATCATCGTCATTATCTTCGTTTTTATCATTATAATTATAGTCGTTATTATCGTCGTTAATATCGTCATTATCATCGTTGTTATCGTTCTTATTATCCTCATAATTATCGTCGTTAATATCGTCGTTATTTTGTCATAATCATCGTCGTTAATGTCGTCGTTATTATCTTCATTATCTTTGTTGTTATCGTCGTTATTATCGTCGTTAATATCGTCGTTATTATCGTCGTTATTATCGTCGTTAATATCGTCGTTAATATCGTCATTATCATCGTTGTTATCGTCATTATTATCCTCATAATTATCGTCGTTAATATCGTCGTTATTTTGTCATAATCATCGTCGTTAATGTCGTCGTTATTATTTTCATTATCTTCGTTATTATCGTCGTTATTATCGTCGTTAATATCGTCGTTTTTATCGTCGTTATTATCGTCATTATCATCGTTGTTATCGTCCTTATTATCCTCATAATTATCGTCATTAATATCGTCGTTATTTTGTCATTATTATCATCGTTAATATCTTCGTTATTATTATCATTATCTTCTTTTTATCGTCGTTATTATCGTCGTTAATAACGTCGTTATTATTGTCGTTATTATCGTCGTTAATATCGTCGTTATTATCGTCATTATCATCGATGTTATCGTCCTTATTATACTCATAATTATCGTCAATAATATCGTCGTTATTTTGTCTAATCATCGTCGCTATTATCGTCGTTAATATCGTCATTATCATCGTTGTTATCGTTCTTATTATCCTCATAATTATCGTCGTTAATATCGTCGTTATTTAGTCATAATCATCGTCGTTAATGACGTCGTTATTATCGTCATTATCTTCGTTGTTATGGTCATAATTATCATCGTTAATATCGTCGATATTATTGTCATTATCTTCTTTTTATCGACGTTATTATCGTAGTTAATATCGTCGTTATTATCGTCGTTATTTTCGTCGTTAATATCGTCGTTTATATCGTCATTATCATCGTTGTTATCGACCTTATTATCCTCATAATTATCGTCGTTAATATCGTCGTCATTTTGTCATAATCATCGTCGTTATTATCGTCATTATCTTCCTTGTTATCGTCCTTATTATCCTCATAATTATCGTCGTTAATATCGTCGTTATTTAGTCATAATCATCGTCGTTAATGTCGTCGTTATTATCGTCATTATCTTCGTTGTTATCGTCATAATTATCATCGTTAATATCGGCGTTATTATTGTCATTATCTTCTTTTTATCGTCGTTATTATCGTCGTTAATATCATCGTCATTATCGTCGTTTTTATCATCATAATTATAGTCGTTAATATCGTCGTTAATATCGTCATTATCATCGTTGTTATCGTCCTTATTATCCTCATAATTATCGTCGTTAATATCGTCGTTATTTTGTCATAATCATCGTCGTTAATGTCGTCGTTATTATCGTCATTATTTTCGTTGTTATCGTCGTTATTATCGTCGTTATTTTCGTCGTTATTATCGTCGTTAATATCGTCGTTAATATCGTCATTATCATCGTTGTTATCGTTCTTATTATCCTCATAATTATCGTCGTTAATATCGTCGTTATTTTGTCATAATCATTGTCGTTAATGTCGTCGTTATTATCGTCATTATCTTCGTTGTTATCGTCATAATTATCATCGTTAATATCGTTGTTATTATTGTCATTATCTTCTTTTTATCGTCGTTATTATCGTCGTTAATATCATCGTCATTATCTTCGTTTTTATCATCATAATTATAGTCGTTATTATCGTCGTTAATATCGTCATTATCATCGTTGTTATCGTTCTTATTATCCTCATAATTATCGTCGTTAATATCGTCGTTATTTTGTCATAATCATCGTCGTTAATGTCGTCGTTATTATCTTCATTATCTTCGTTGTTATCGTCGTTATTATCGTCGTTAATATCGTCGTTTATATCGTCATTATCATCGTTGTTATCGACCTTATTATCCTCATAATTATCGTCGTTAATATCGTCGTCATTTTGTCATAATCATCGTCGTTATTATCGTCATTATCTTCCTTGTTATCGTCCTTATTATCCTCATAATTATCGTCGTTAATATCGTCGTTATTTAGTCATAATCATCGTCGTTAATGTCGACGTTTTTATCGTCATTATCTTCGTTGTTATCGTCATAATTATCATCGTTAATATCGGCGTTATTATTGTCATTATCTTCTTTTTATCGTCGTTATTATCGTCGTTAATATCATCGTCATTATCGTCGTTTTTATCATCATAATTATAATCGTTATTATCGTCGTTAATATCGTCATTATCATCGTTGTTATCGTACTTATTATCCTCATAATTATCGTCGTTAATATCGTCGTTATTTAGTCATAATCATTGTCGTTAATGTCGTCGTTATTATCGTCATTATCTTCGTTGTTATCGTCATAATTATCATCGTTAATATCGTCGTTATTATTGTCATTATCTTCTTTTTATCGTCGTTATTATCGTCGTTAATATCATCGTCATTATCTTCGTTTTTATCATTATAATTATAGTCGTTATTATCGTCGTTAATATCGTCATTATCATCGTTGTTATCGTTCTTATTATCCTCATAATTATCGTCGTTAATATCGTCGTTATTTTGTCATAATCATCGTCGTTAATGTCGTCGTTATTATCTTCATTATCTTTGTTGTTATCGTCGTTATTATCGTCGTTAATATCGTCGTTATTATCGTCGTTATTATCGTCGTTAATATCGTCGTTAATATCGTCATTATCATCGTTGTTATCGTCATTATTATCCTCATAATTATCGTCGTTAATATCGTCGTTATTTTGTCATAATCATCGTCGTTAATGTCGTCGTTATTATTTTCATTATCTTCGTTGTTATCGTCGTTATTATCGTCGTTAATATCGTCGTTTTTATCGTCGTTATTATCGTCATTATCATCGTTGTTATCGTCCTTATTATCCTCATAATTATCGTCGTTAATATCGTCGTTATTTTGTCATTATTATCATCGTTAATATCTTCGTTATTATTATCATTATCTTCTTTTTATCGTCGTTATTATCGTCGTTAATAACGTCGTTATTATTGTCGTTATTATCGTCGTTAATATCGTCGTTATTATCGTCATTATCATCGATGTTATCGTCCTTATTATACTCATAATTATCGTCAATAATATCGTCGTTATTTTGTCTAATCATCGTCGCTATTATCGTCGTTAATATCGTCATTATCATCGTTGTTATCGTTCTTATTATCCTCATAATTATCGTCGTTAATATCGTCGTTATTTAGTCATAATCATCGTCGTTAATGACGTCGTTATTATCGTCATTATCTTCGTTGTTATGGTCATAATTATCATCGTTAATATCGTCGATATTATTGTCATTATCTTCTTTTTATCGACGTTATTATCGTAGTTAATATCGTCGTTATTATCGTCGTTATTTTCGTCGTTAATATCGTCGTTTATATCGTCATTATCATCGTTGTTATCGACCTTATTATCCTCATAATTATCGTCGTTAATATCGTCGTCATTTTGTCATAATCATCGTCGTTATTATCGTCATTATCTTCCTTGTTATCGTCCTTATTATCCTCATAATTATCGTCGTTAATATCGTCGTTATTTAGTCATAATCATCGTCGTTAATGTCGTCGTTATTATCGTCATTATCTTCGTTGTTATCGTCATAATTATCATCGTTAATATCGGCGTTATTATTGTCATTATCTTCTTTTTATCGTCGTTATTATCGTCGTTAATATCATCGTCATTATCGTCGTTTTTATCATCATAATTATAGTCGTTATTATCGTCGTTAATATCGTCATTATCATCGTTGTTATCGTCCTTATTATCCTCATAATTATCGTCGTTAATATCGTCGTTATTTTGTCATAATCATCGTCGTTAATGTCGTCGTTATTATCTTCATTATTTTCGTTGTTATCGTCGTTATTATCGTCGTTATTTTCGTCGTTATTATCGTCGTTAATATCGTCGTTAATATCGTCATTATCATCGTTGTTATCGTTCTTATTATCCTCATAATTATCGACGTTAATATCGTCGTTATTTTGTCATAATCATTGTCGTTAATGTCGTCGTTATTATCGTCATTATCTTCGTTGTTATCGTCATAATTATCATCGTTAATATCGTTGTTATTATTGTCATTATCTTCTTTTTATCGTCGTTATTATCGTCGTTAATATCATCGTCATTATCTTCGTTTTTATCATCATAATTATAGTCGTTATTATCGTCGTTAATATCGTCATTATCATCGTTGTTATCGTCCTTATTATCCTCATAATTATCGTCGTTAATATCGTCGTTATTTTGTCATAATCATCGTCGTTAATGTCGCCGTTATTATCTTCATTATCTTCGTTGTTATCGTCGTTATTATCGTCGTTAATATCGTCGTTATTATCGTCGTTATTTTCGTCGTTAATATCGTCATTATCATCGTTGTTATCGTCCTTATTATCCTCATAATTATCGTCATTAATATCGTCGTTATTTTGTCATTATTATCATCGTTAATATCTTCGTTATTATTGTCATTATCTTCTTTTTATCGTCGTTATTATCGTCGTTAATAACGTCGTTATTATTGTCGTTATTATCGTCGTTAATATCGTCGACAATATCGTCATTATCATCGATGTTATCGTCCTTATTATACTCATAATTATCGTCGTTAATATCGTCGTTATTTTGTCATAATCGTCGTCGTTAATGTCGTCGTTATTATCGTCATTATCTTCCTTGTTATCGTCCTTATTATCCTCATAATTATCGTCGTTAATATCGTCGTTATTTAGTCATAATCATCGTCGTTAATGTCGTCGTTATTATCGTCATTATCTTCGTTGTTATCGTCATAATTATCATCGTTAATATCGTCGTTATTATTGTCATTATCTTCTTTTTATCGTCGTTAATATCATCGTCATTATCGTCGTTATTTTGTCATAATCATCGTCGTTAATGTCGTCGTTATTATCGTCATTATCTTCCTTGTTATCGTCCTTATTATCCTCATAATTATCGTCGTTATTATCGTCGTTATTTTGTCATAATCATCGTCGTTAATGTCGTCGTTATTATCTTCATTATCTTCGTTGTTATCGTCGTTATTATCGTCGTTAATATCGTCGTTATTATCGTCGTTATTATCGTCGTTAATATCGTCGTTTATATCGTCATTATCATCATTGTTATCGTCCTTATTATCCTCATAATTATCGTCGTTAATATCGTCGTTTTTTTGTCATAATCATCGTCGTTAATGTCGTCGTTATTATCGTCATTATCTTCCTTGTTATCGTTCTTATTATCCTCATAATTATCGTCGTTAATATCGTCGTTATTTTGTCATAATCATCGTCGTTAATGTCGTCGTTATTATCTTCATTATCTTCGTTGTTATCGTCGTTATTATCGTCGTTAATATCGTCGTTATTATCGTCGTTAATATCGTCGTTATTATCGTCGTTATTATCGTCGTTAATATCGTCATTATGATCGTTGTTATCGTCCTTATTATCCTCATAATTATCGTCGTTAATATCGTCGTTATTTAGTCATAATCATCGTCGTTAATGTCGTCGTTATTATCTTCATTATCTTCGTTGTTATCGTCGTTATTATCGTCGTTAATATCGTCGTTATTATCGTCGTTATTATCGTCGTTAATATCGTCGTTTATATCGTCATTATCATCATTGTTATCGTCCTTATTATCCTCATAATTATCGTCGTTAATATCGTCGTTATTTTGTCATAATCATCGTCGTTAATGTCGTCGTTATTATCGTCATTATCTTCCTTGTTATCGTCCTTATTATCCTCATAATTATCGTCGTTAATATCGTCGTTATTTTGTCATAATCATCGTCGTTAATGTCGTCGTTATTATCTTCATTATCTTCGTTGTTATCGTCGTTATTATCGTCGTTAATATCGTCGTTAATATCGTCGTTATTATCGTCCTTATTATCGTCGTTAATATCGTCATTATCATCGTTGTTATCGTCCTTATTATCCTCATAATTATCGTCATTAATATCGTCGTTATTTTGTCATAATCATCGTCGTTAATGTCGTCGTTATTATCGTCATTATCTTCCTTGTTATCGTCCTTACTATCCTCATAATTATCGTCGTTATTATCGTCGTTATTTTGTCATAATCATCGTCGTTAATGTCGTCGTTATTATCTTCATTATCTTCGTTGTTATCGTCGTTATTATCGTCGTTAATATCGTCGTTATTATCGTCGTTATTATCGTCGTTAATATCGTCATTATCATCGTTGTTATCGTCCTTATTATCCTCATATCTATCGTCGTTAATATCGTCGTTATTTTGTCATAATCATCGTCGTTAATGTCGTCGTTATTATCGTCATTATCTTCGTTGTTATCGTCATAATTATCATCGTTAATATCGGCGTTATTATTGTCATTATCTTCTTTTGATCGTCGTTATTATCGTCGTTAATATCATCGTCATTATCGTCGTTTTTATCATCATAATTATAGTCGTTATTATCGTCGATAATATCGTCGTTAATATCGTCATTATCATCGATGTTATCGTCCTTATTATACTCATAATTATCGTCATTAATATCGTCGTTATTTTGTCTAATCATCGTCGTTATTATCGTCGTTAATATCGTCATTATCATCGTTGTTATCGTCCTTATTATCCTCATAATTATCGTCGTTAATATCGTCGTTATTTTGTCATAATCATCGTCGTTAATGTCGTCGTTATTATCGTCATTATCTTCCTTGTTATCGTCCTTATTATCCTCATAATTATCGTCGTTTTTATCGTCGTTATTTTGTCATAATCATCGTCGTTAATGTCGTCGTTATTATCGTCATTATCTTCGTTGTTATCGTCGTTATTATCGTCGTTAATATCGTCGTTATTATCGTCGTTATTATCGTCGTTAATATCGTCGTTAATATCGTCATTATCATCGTTGTTATCGTCCTTATTATCCTCATAATTATCGTCGTTAATATCGTCGTTATTTTGTCATAATCATCGTCGTTAATGTCGTCGTTATTATCTTCATTATCTTCGTTGTTATCGTCGTTATTATCGTCGTTAATATCGTCGTTAATATCGTCGTTATTATCGTCGTTATTATCGTCGTTAATATCGTCATTATCATCGTTGTTATCGTCCTTCTTATCCTCATAATTATCGTCATTAATATCGTCGTTATTTTGTCATTATTATCATCGTTAATATCTTCGTTATTATTTTCATTATCTTCTTTTTATCGTCGTTATTATCGTAGTTAATAACGTCGTTATTATTGTCGTTATTATCGTCGTTAATATCGTCGTTAATATCGTCATTATCATCGATGTTATCGTCCTTATTATACTCATAATTATCGTCATTAATATCGTCGTTATTTTGTCTAATCATCGTCGTTATTATCGTCGTTAATATCGTCATTATCATCGTTGTTATCGTTCTTATTATCCTCATAATTATCGTCGTTAATATCGTCGTTATTTAGTCATAATCATCGTCGTTAATGTCGTCGTTATTATCTTCATCATCTTCGTTGTTATCGTCGTTAATATCGTCGTTTATATCTTCATTATCATCGTTGTTATCGTCCTTATTATCCTCATAATTATCGTCGTTAATATCGTCGTTATTTTGTCATAATCATCGTCGTTAATGTCGTCGTTATTATCGTCATTATCTTCCTTGTTATCGTCCTTATTATCCTCATAATTATCGTCGTTAATATCATCGTTATTTTGTCATAATCATCGTCGTTAATGTCGTCGTTATTATCGTCATTATCTTCCTTGTTATCGTCCTTATTATCCTCATAATTATCGTCGTTATTATCGTCGTTATTTTGTCATAATCATCGTCGTTAATGTCGTCGTTATTATCTTCATTATCTTCGTTGTTATCGTCGTTATTATCGTCGTTAATATCGTCGTTATTATCGTCGTTATTATCGTCGTTAATATCGTCGTTAATATCGTCATTATCATCGTTGTTATCGTCCTTATTATCCTCATAATTATCGTCGTTAATATCGTCGTTATTTTGTCATAATCATCGTCGTTAATGTCGTCGTTATTATCTTCATTATCTTCGTTGTTATCGTCGTTATTATCGTCGTTAATATCGTCGTTATTATCGTCGTTATTATCGTCGTTAATATCGTCGTTAATATCGTCATTATCATCGTTGTTATCGTCCTTATTATCCTCATAATTATCGTCGTTAATATCGTCGTTATTTTGTCATAATCATCGTCGTTAATGTCGTCGTTATTATCGCCATTATCTTCCTTGTTATCGTCCTTATTATCCTCATAATTATCGTCGTTATTTTGTCATAATCATCGTCGTTAATGTCGTCGTTATTATCGTCATTATCTTCGTTGTTATCGTCGTTAATATCGTCGTTATTATCGTCGTTATTATCGTCGTTAATATCGTCGTTAATATCGTCATTATCATCGTTGTTATCGTCCTTATTATCCTCATAATTATCGTCGTTAATATCGTCGTTATTTTGTCATAATCATCGTCGTTAATGTCGTCGTTATTATCTTCATTATCTTCGTTGTTATCGTCGTTATTATCGTCGTTAATATCGTCGTTATTATCGTCGTTAATATCGTCGTTAATATCGTCATTATCATCGTTGTTATTGTCCTTATTATCCTCATAATTATCGTCGTTAATATCATCGTTATTTTGTCATAATCATCGTCGTTAATGTCGTCGTTATTATCGTCATTATCTTCCTTGTTATCGTCCTTATTATCCTCATAATTATCGTCGTTATTATCGTCGTTATTTTGTCATAATCATCGTCGTTAATGTCGTCGTTATTATCTTCATTATCTTCGTTGTTATCGTCGTTATTATCGTCGTTAATATCGTCGTTATTATCGTCGTTATTATCGTCGTTAATATCGTCGTTAATATCCTCATTATCATCGTTGTTATTGTCCTTATTATCCTCATAATTATCGTCATTTATATCGTCGGTATTTAGTCATAATCATCGTCGTTAATGACGTCGTTATTATCGTCATTATCTTCCTTGTTATCGTCCTTATTATCCTCATAATTATCGTCGTTAATATCTTCGTTATTTTGTCATAATCATCGTCGTTAATGTCGTCGTTATTATCGTCATTATCTTCGTTGTTATCGCCATAATTATCATCGTTATATCGGCGTTATTATTGTCATTATCTTCTTTTTATCGTCTTTATTATCGTCGTTAATATCATCGTCATTATCGTCGTTTTTATCATCATAATTATAGTCGTTATTATCGTCGTTAATATCGTCATTATCATCGTTGTTATCATTCTTATTATCCTCATAATTATCGTCGTTAATATCGTCATTATCATCGTTGTTATCGTCCTTATTATCCTCATAATTATCGTCATTAATATCGTCGTTATTTTGTCATTATTATCATCGTTAATATCTTCGTTATTATTGTCATTATCTTCTTTTTATCGTCGTTATTATCGTAGTTAATAACGTCGTTATTATTGTCGTTATTATCGTCGTTAATATCGTCGTTAATATCGTCATTATCATCGATGTTATCGTCCTTATTATACTCATAATTATCGTCATTAATATCGTCGTTATTTTGTCTAATCATCGTCGTTATTATCGTCGTTAATATCGTCATTATCATCGTTGTTATCGTTCTTATTATCCTCATAATTATCGTCGTTAATATCGTCGTTATTTAGTCATAATCATCGTCGTTAATGTCGTCGTTATTATCTTCATCATCTTCGTTGTTATCGTCGTTAATATCGTCGTTTATATCATCATTATCATCGTTGTTATCGTCCTTATTATCCTCATAATTATCGTCGTTAATATCGTCGTTATTTTGTCATAATCATCGTCGTTAATGTCGTCGTTATTATCGTCATTATCATCGTTGTTATCGTTCTTATTATCCTCATAATTATCGTCGTTAATATCATCGTTATTTTGTCATAATCATCGTCGTTAATGTCGTCGTTATTATCGTCATTATCTTCGTTGTTATCGCCATAATTATCATCGTTATATCGGCGTTATTATTGTCATTATCTTCTTTTTATCGTCGTTATTATCGTCGTTAATATCATCGTCATTATCGTCGTTTTTATCATCATAATTATAGTCGTTATTATCGTCGATAATATCGTCGTTAATATCGTCATTATCATCATTGTTATCGTCCTTATTATCCTCATAATTATCGTCGTTAATATCGTCGTTATTTTGTCATAATCATCGTCGTTAATGTCGTCGTTATTATCGTCATTATCTTCGTTGTTATCGTCATAATTATCATCGTTAATATCGTCGATATTATTGTCATTATCTTCTTTTTATCGTCGTTATTATCGTCGTTAATATCGTCGTTAATATCGTCATTATCATCGTTGTTATCGTCCTTATTATCCTCATAATTATCGTCGTTAATATCGTCGTTATTTTGTCATAATCATCGTCGTTAATGTCGTCTTTATTATCTTCATTAACTTCGTTGTTATCGTCGTTATTATCGTCGTTAATATCGTCGTTATTATCGTCGTTATTATCGTCGTTCATATCGTCGTTAATATCGTCATTATCATCGTTGTTATCGTCCTTATTATCCTCATAATTATCGTCATTAATATCGTCGTTATTTAGTCATAATCATCGTCGTTAATGACGTCGTAATTATCGTCATTATCTTCGTTGTTATCGTCATAATTATCATCGTTAATATCGTTGATATTATTGTCATTATCTTCTTTTTATCGTCGTTATTATCGTAGTTAATATCGTCGTTATTATCGTCGTTATTATCGTCGTAAATATCGTCCTTTATATCGTCATTATCATCGTTGTTATCGTCCTTATTATCCTCATAATTATCGTCGTTAATATCGTCGTTATTTTGTCATAATCATCGTCGTTAATGTCGTCGTTATTATCGTCATTATCTTCCTTGTTATCGTCCTTAATATCCTCATAATTATCGTCGTTAATATCGTCGTTATTTTGTCATAATCATCGTCGTTAATGTCGTCGTTATTATCGTCATTATCTTCGTTGTTATCGCCATAATTATCGTCGTTATATCGGCGTTATTATTGTCATTATCTTCTTTTTATCGTCGTTATTATCGTCGTTAATATCATCGTCATTATCGTCGTTTTTATCATCATAATTATAGTCGTTATTATCGTCGTTAATATCGTCATTATCATCGTTGTTATCGTTCTTATTATCCTCATAATTATCGTCGTTAATATCGTCGTTATTTTGTCATAATCATCGTCGTTAATGTCGTCGTTATTATTTTCATTATCTTCGTTGTTATCGTCGTTATTATCGTCGTTAATATCGTCGTTATTATCGTCGTTATTATCGTCATTATCATCGTTGTTATCGTCCTTATTATCCTCATAATTATCGTCATTAATATCGTCGTTATTTTGTTATTATTATTATCGTTAATATCTTCGTTATTATTGTCATTATCTTCTTTTTATCGTCGTTATTATCGTCGTTAATAACGTCGTTATTATTGTCGTTATTATCGTCGTTAATATCGTCGTTATTATCGTCATTATCATCGATGTTATCGTCCTTATTATACTCATAATTATCGTCAATAATATCGTCGTTATTTTGTCTAATCATCGTCGTTATTATCGTCGTTAATATCGTCATTATCATCGTTGTTATCGTTCTTATTATCCTCATAATTATCGTCGTTAATATCGTCGTTATTTAGTCATAATCATCGTCGTTAATGTCGTCGTTATTATCGTCATTATCATCGTTGTTATCGTCCTTATTATCCTCATAATTATCGTCATTAATATCGTCGTTATTTTGTCATTATTATCATCGTTAATATCTTCGTTATTATTGTCATTATCTTCTTTTTATCGTCGTTATTATCGTAGTTAATAACGTTGTTATTATTGTCGTTATTATCGTCGTTAATATCGTCGTTAATATCGTCATTATCATCGATGTTATCGTCCTTATTATACTCATAATTATCGTCATTAATATCGTCGTTATTTTGTCTAATCATCGTCGTTATTATCGTCGTTAATATCGTCATTATCATCGTTGTTATCGTTCTTATTATCCTCATAATTATCGTCGTTAATATCGTCGTTATTTAGTCATAATCATCGTCGTTAATGTCGTCGTTATTATCTTCATCATCTTCGTTGTTATCGTCGTTAATATCGTCGTTTATATCATCATTATCATCGTTGTTATCGTCCTTATTATCCTCATAATTATCGTCGTTAATATCGTCGTTATTTTGTCATAATCATCGTCGTTAATGTCGTCGTTATTATCGTCATTATCATCGTTGTTATCGTTCTTATTATCCTCATAATTATCGTCGTTAATATCATCGTTATTTTGTCATAATCATCGTCGTTAATGTCGTCGTTATTATCGTCATTATCTTCGTTGTTATCGCCATAATTATCATCGTTATATCGGCGTTATTATTGTCATTATCTTCTTTTTATCGTCGTTATTATCGTCGTTAATATCATCGTCATTATCGTTGTTTTTATCATCATAATTATAGTCGTTATTATCGTCGATAATATCGTCGTTAATATCGTCATTATCATCGATGTTATCGTCATTATTATACTCATAATTATCGTCATTAATATCGTCGTTATTTTGTCATTATTATCATCGTTAATATCTTCGTTATTATTTTCATTATCTTCTTTTTATCGTCGTTATTATCGTAGTTAATAACGTCGTTATTATTGTCGTTATTATCGTCGTTAATATCGTCGTTAATATCGTCATTATCATCGATGTTATCGTCCTTATTATACTCATAATTATCGTCATTAATATCGTCGTTATTTTGTCTAATCATCGTCGTTATTATCGTCGTTAATATCGTCATTATCATCGTTGTTATCGTTCTTATTATCCTCATAATTATCGTCGTTAATATCGTCGTTATTTAGTCATAATCATCGTCGTTAATGTCGTCGTTATTATCTTCATCATCTTCGTTGTTATCGTCGTTAATATCGTCGTTTATATCTTCATTATCATCGTTGTTATCGTCCTTATTATCCTCATAATTATCGTCGTTAATATCGTCGTTATTTTGTCATAATCATCGTCGTTAATGTCGTCGTTATTATCGTCATTATCTTCCTTGTTATCGTCCTTATTATCCTAATAATTATCGTCGTTAATATCATCGTTATTTTGTCATAATCATCGTCGTTAATGTCGTCGTTATTATCGTCATTATCTTCCTTGTTATCGTCCTTATTATCCTCATAATTATCGTCGTTATTATCGTCGTTATTTTGTCATAATCATCGTCGTTAATGTCGTCGTTATTATCTTCATTATCTTCGTTGTTATCGTCGTTATTATCGTCGTTAATATCGTCGTTATTATCGTCGTTATTATCGTCGTTAATATCGTCGTTAATATCGTCATTATCATCGTTGTTATCGTCCTTATTATCCTCATAATTATCGTCGTTAATATCGTCGTTATTGTGTCATAATCATCGTCGTTAATGTCGTCGTTATTATCGTCATTATCTTCGTTGTTATCGTCGTTATTATCGTCGTTAATATCGTCGTTATTATCGTCGTTATTATCGTCGTTAATATCGTCGTTAATATCATCATTATCATCGTTGTTATCGTCCTTATTATCCTCATAATTATCGTCGTTAATATCGTCGTTATTTTGTCATAATCATCGTCGTTAATGTCGTCGTTATTATCGTCATTATCTTCCTTGTTATCGTCCTTATTATCCTCATAATTATCGTCGTTATTTTGTCATAATCATCGTCGTTAATGTCGTCGTTATTATCTTCATTATCTTCGTTGTTATCGTCGTTAATATCGTCGTTATTATCGTCGTTATTATCGTCGTTAATATCGTCGTTAATATCGACATTATCATCGTTGTTATCGTCCTTATTATCCTCATAATTATCGTCGTTAATATCGTCGTTATTTTGTTTTAATCATCGTCGTTAATGTCGTCGTTATTATCGTCATTATCTTCCTTGTTATCGTCCTTATTATCCTCATAATTATCGTCGTTATTATCGTCGTTATTTTGTCATAATCATCGTCGTTAATGTCGTCGTTATTATCTTCATTATCTTCGTTGTTATCGTCGTTATTATCGTCGTTAATATCGTCGTTATTATCGTCGTTATTATCGTCGTTAATATCGTCGTTAATATCCTCATTATCATCGTTGTTATTGTCCTTATTATCCTCATAATTATCGTCATTTATATCGTCGGTATTTAGTCATAATCATCGTCGTTAATGACGTCGTTATTATCGTCATTATCTTCCTTGTTATCGTCCTTATTATCCTCATAATTATCGTCGTTAATATCTTCGTTATTTTGTCATAATCATCGTCGTTAATGTCGTCGTTATTATCGTCATTATCTTCGTTGTTATCGCCATAATTATCATCGTTATATCGGCGTTATTATTGTCATTATCTTCTTTTTATCGTCGTTATTATCGTCGTTAATATCATCGTCATTATCGTCGTTTTTATCATCATAATTATAGTCGTTATTATCGTCGTTAATATCGTCATTATCATCGTTGTTATCATTCTTATTATCCTCATAATTATCGTCGTTAATATCGTCATTATCATCGTTGTTATCGTCCTTATTATCCTCATAATTATCGTCATTAATATCGTCGTTATTTTGTCATTATTATCATCGTTAATATCTTCGTTATTATTGTCATTATCTTCTTTTTATCGTCGTTATTATCGTAGTTAATAACGTAGTTATTATTGTCGTTATTATCGTCGTTAATATCGTCGTTAATATCGTCATTATCATCGATGTTATCGTCCTTATTATACTCATAATTATCGTCATTAATATCGTCGTTATTTTGTCTAATCATCGTCGTTATTATCGTCGTTAATATCGTCATTATCATCGTTGTTATCGTTCTTATTATCCTCATAATTATCGTCGTTAATATCGTCGTTATTTAGTCATAATCATCGTCGTTAATGTCGTCGTTATTATCTTCATCATCTTCGTTGTTATCGTCGTTAATATCGTCGTTTATATCATCATTATCATCGTTGTTATCGTCCTTATTATCCTCATAATTATCGTCGTTAATATCGTCGTTATTTTGTCATAATCATCGTCGTTAATGTCGTCGTTATTATCGTCATTATCATCGTTGTTATCGTTCTTATTATCCTCATAATTATCGTCGTAAATATCATCGTTATTTTGTCATAATCATCGTCGTTAATGTCGTCGTTATTATCGTCATTATCTTCGTTGTTATCGCCATAATTATCATCGTTATATCGGCGTTATTATTGTCATTATCTTCTTTTTATCGTCGTTATTATCGTCGTTAATATCATCGTCATTATCGTCGTTTTTATCATCATAATTATAGTCGTTATTATCGTCGATAATATCGTCGTTAATATCGTCATTATCATCATTGTTATCGTCCTTATTATCCTCATAATTATCGTCGTTAATATCGTCGTTATTTTGTCATAATCATCGTCGTTAATGTCGTCGTTATTATCGTCATTATCTTCGTTGTTATCGTCATAATTATCATCGTTAATATCGTTGATATTATTGTCATTATCTTCTTTTTATCGTCGTTATTATCGTAGTTAATATCGTCGTTATTATCGTCGTTATTATCGTCGTAAATATCGTCCTTTATATCGTCATTATCATCGTTGTTATCGTCCTTATTATCCTCATAATTATCGTCGTTAATATCGTCGTTATTTTGTCATAATCATCGTCGTTAATGTCGTCGTTATTATCGTCATTATCTTCCTTGTTATCGTCCTTAATATCCTCATAATTATCGTCGTTAATATCGTCGTTATTTTGTCATAATCATCGTCGTTAATGTCGTCGTTATTATCGTCATTATCTTCGTTGTTATCGCCATAATTATCATCGTTATATCGGCGTTATTATTGTCATTATCTTCTTTTTATCGTCGTTATTATCGTCGTTAATATCATCGTCATTATCGTCGTTTTTATCATCATAATTATAGTCGTTATTATCGTCGTTAATATCGTCATTATCATCGTTGTTATCGTTCTTATTATCCTCATAATTATCGTCGTTAATATCGTCGTTATTAAGTCATAATCATCGTCGTTAATGTCGTCGTTATTATTTTCATTATCTTCGTTGTTATCGTCGTTATTATCGTCGTTAATATCGTCGTTATTATCGTCGTTATTATCGTCATTATCATCGTTGTTATCGTCCTTATTATCCTCATAATTATCGTCATTAATATCGTCGTTATTTTGTTATTATTATTATCGTTAATATCTTCGTTATTATTGTCATTATCTTCTTTTTATCGTCGTTATTATCGTCGTTAATAACGTCGTTATTATTGTCGTTATTATCGTCGTTAATATCGTCGTTATTATCGTCATTATCATCGATGTTATCGTCCTTATTATACTCATAATTATCGTCAATAATATCGTCGTTATTTTGTCTAATCATCGTCGTTATTATCGTCGTTAATATCGTCATTATCATCGTTGTTATCGTTCTTATTATCCTCATAATTATCGTCGTTAATATCGTCGTTATTTAGTCATAATCATCGTCGTTAATGACGTCGTTATTATCGTCATTATCTTCGTTGTTATCGTCATAATTATCATCGTTAATATCGTCGATATTATTGTCATTATCTTCTTTTTATCGACGTTATTATCGTAGTTAATATCGTCGTTATTATCGTCGTTATTATCGTCGTTAATATCGTCGTTTATATCGTCATTATCATCGTTGTTATCGACCTTATTATCCTCATAATTATCGTCGTTAATATCGTCGTCATTTTGTCATAATCATCGTCGTTATTATCGTCATTATCTTCCTTGTTATCGTCCTTATTATCCTCATAATTATCGTCGTTAATATCGTCGTTATTTAGTCATAATCATCGTCGTTAATGTCGACGTTTTTATCGTCATTATCTTCGTTGTTATCGTCATAATTATCATCGTTAATATCGGCGTTATTATTGTCATTATCTTCTTTTTATCGTCGTTATTATCGTCGTTAATATCATCGTCATTATCGTCGTTTTTATCATCATAATTATAATCGTTATTATCGTCGTTAATATCGTCATTATCATCGTTGTTATCGTACTTATTATCCTCATAATTATCGTCGTTAATATCGTCGTTATTTAGTCATAATCATTGTCGTTAATGTCGTCGTTATTATCGTCATTATCTTCGTTGTTATCGTCATAATTATCATCGTTAATATCGTCGTTATTATTGTCATTATCTTCTTTTTATCGTCGTTATTATCGTCGTTAATATCATCGTCATTATCTTCGTTTTTATCATTATAATTATAGTCGTTATTATCGTCGTTAATATCGTCATTATCATCGTTGTTATCGTTCTTATTATCCTCATAATTATCGTCGTTAATATCGTCGTTATTTTGTCATAATCATCGTCGTTAATGTCGTCGTTATTATCTTCATTATCTTTGTTGTTATCGTCGTTATTATCATCGTTAATATCGTCGTTATTATCGTCGTTATTATCGTCGTTAATATCGTCGTTAATATCGTCATTATCATCGTTGTTATCGTCCTTATTATCCTCATAATTATCGTCGTTAATATCGTCGTTATTTTGTCATAATCATCGTCGTTAATGTCGTCGTTATTATTTTCATTATCTTCGTTATTATCGTCGTTATTATCGTCGTTAATATCGTCGTTTTTATCGTCGTTATTATCGTCATTATCATCGTTGTTATCGTCCTTATTATCCTCATAATTATCGTCGTTAATATCGTCGTTATTTTGTCATTATTATCATCGTTAATATCTTCGTTATTATTATCATTATCTTCTTTTTATCGTCGTTATTATCGTCGTTAATAACGTCGTTATTATTGTCGTTATTATCGTCGTTAATATCGTCGTTATTATCGTCATTATCATCGATGTTATCGTCCTTATTATACTCATAATTATCGTCAATAATATCGTCGTTATTTTGTCTAATCATCGTCGCTATTATCGTCGTTAATATCGTCATTATCATCGTTGTTATCGTTCTTATTATCCTCATAATTATCGTCGTTAATATCGTCGTTATTTAGTCATAATCATCGTCGTTAATGACGTCGTTATTATCGTCATTATCTTCGTTGTTATGGTCATAATTATCATCGTTAATATCGTCGATATTATTGTCATTATCTTCTTTTTATCGACGTTATTATCGTAGTTAATATCGTCGTTATTATCGTCGTTATTTTCGTCGTTAATATCGTCGTTTATATCGTCATTATCATCGTTGTTATCGTCCTTATTATCCTCATAATTATCGTCGTTAATATCGTCGTCATTTTGTCATAATCATCGTCGTTATTATCGTCATTATCTTCCTTGTTATCGTCCTTATTATCCTCATAATTATCGTCGTTAATATCGTCGTTATTTAGTCATAATCATCGTCGTTAATGTCGTCGTTATTATCGTCATTATCTTCGTTGTTATCGTCATAATTATCATCGTTAATATCGGCGTTATTATTGTCATTATCTTCTTTTTATCGTCGTTATTATCGTCGTTAATATCATCGTCATTATCGTCGTTTTTATCATCATAATTATAGTCGTTATTATCGTCGTTAATATCGTCATTATCATCGTTGTTATCGTTCTTATTATCCTCATAATTATCGTCGTTAATATCGTCGTTATTTTGTCATAATCATCGTCGTTAATGTCGTCGTTATTATCGTCATTATTTTCGTTGTTATCGTCGTTATTATCGTCGTTATTTTCGTCGTTATTATCGTCGTTAATATCGTCGTTAATATCGTCATTATCATCGTTGTTATCGTTCTTATTATCCTCATAATTATCGTCGTTAATATCGTCGTTATTTTGTCATAATCATTGTCGTTAATGTCGTCGTTATTATCGTCATTATCTTCGTTGTTATCGTCATAATTATCATCGTTAATATCGTTGTTATTATTGTCATTATCTTCTTTTTATCGTCGTTATTATCGTCGTTAATATCATCGTCATTATCTTCGTTTTTATCATCATAATTATAGTCGTTATTATCGTCGTTAATATCGTCATTATCATCGTTGTTATCGTTCTTATTATCCTCATAATTATCGTCGTTAATATCGTCGTTATTTTGTCATAATCATCGTCGTTAATGTCGTCGTTATTATCTTCATTATCTTCGTTGTTATCGTCGTTATTATCGTCGTTAATATCGTCGTTTATATCGTCATTATCATCGTTGTTATCGACCTTATTATCCTCATAATTATCGTCGTTAATATCGTCGTCATTTTGTCATAATCATCGTCGTTATTATCGTCATTATCTTCCTTGTTATCGTCCTTATTATCCTCATAATTATCGTCGTTAATATCGTCGTTATTTAGTCATAATCATCGTCGTTAATGTCGACGTTTTTATCGTCATTATCTTCGTTGTTATCGTCATAATTATCATCGTTAATATCGGCGTTATTATTGTCATTATCTTCTTTTTATCGTCGTTATTATCGTCGTTAATATCATCGTCATTATCGTCGTTTTTATCATCATAATTATAATCGTTATTATCGTCGTTAATATCGTCATTATCATCGTTGTTATCGTACTTATTATCCTCATAATTATCGTCGTTAATATCGTCGTTATTTAGTCATAATCATTGTCGTTAATGTCGTCGTTATTATCGTCATTATCTTCGTTGTTATCGTCATAATTATCATCGTTAATATCGTCGTTATTATTGTCATTATCTTCTTTTTATCGTCGTTATTATCGTCGTTAATATCATCGTCATTATCTTCGTTTTTATCATTATAATTATAGTCGTTATTATCGTCGTTAATATCGTCATTATCATCGTTGTTATCGTTCTTATTATCCTCATAATTATCGTCGTTAATATCGTCGTTATTTTGTCATAATCATCGTCGTTAATGTCGTCGTTATTATCTTCATTATCTTTGTTGTTATCGTCGTTATTATCGTCGTTAATATCGTCGTTATTATCGTCGTTATTATCGTCGTTAATATCGTCGTTAATATCGTCATTATCATCGTTGTTATCGTCATTATTATCCTCATAATTATCGTCGTTAATATCGTCGTTATTTTGTCATAATCATCGTCGTTAATGTCGTCGTTATTATTTTCATTATCTTCGTTGTTATCGTCGTTATTATCGTCGTTAATATCGTCGTTTTTATCGTCGTTATTATCGTCATTATCATCGTTGTTATCGTCCTTATTATCCTCATAATTATCGTCATTAATATCGTCGTTATTTTGTCATTATTATCATCGTTAATATCTTCGTTATTATTATCATTATCTTCTTTTTATCGTCGTTATTATCGTCGTTAATAACGTCGTTATTATTGTCGTTATTATCGTCGTTAATATCGTCGTTATTATCGTCATTATCATCGATGTTATCGTCCTTATTATACTCATAATTATCGTCAATAATATCGTCGTTATTTTGTCTAATCATCGTCGCTATTATCGTCGTTAATATCGTCATTATCATCGTTGTTATCGTTCTTATTATCCTCATAATTATCGTCGTTAATATCGTCGTTATTTAGTCATAATCATCGTCGTTAATGACGTCGTTATTATCGTCATTATCTTCGTTGTTATGGTCATAATTATCATCGTTAATATCGTCGATATTATTGTCATTATCTTCTTTTTATCGACGTTATTATCGTAGTTAATATCGTCGTTATTATCGTCGTTATTTTCGTCGTTAATATCGTCGTTTATATCGTCATTATCATCGTTGTTATCGACCTTATTATCCTCATAATTATCGTCGTTAATATCGTCGTCATTTTGTCATAATCATCGTCGTTATTATCGTCATTATCTTCCTTGTTATCGTCCTTATTATCCTCATAATTATCGTCGTTAATATCGTCGTTATTTAGTCATAATCATCGTCGTTAATGTCGTCGTTATTATCGTCATTATCTTCGTTGTTATCGTCATAATTATCATCGTTAATATCGGCGTTATTATTGTCATTATCTTCTTTTTATCGTCGTTATTATCGTCGTTAATATCATCGTCATTATCGTCGTTTTTATCATCATAATTATAGTCGTTATTATCGTCGTTAATATCGTCATTATCATCGTTGTTATCGTTCTTATTATCCTCATAATTATCGTCGTTAATATCGTCGTTATTTTGTCATAATCATCGTCGTTAATGTCGTCGTTATTATCTTCATTATTTTCGTTGTTATCGTCGTTATTATCGTCGTTATTTTCGTCGTTATTATCGTCGTTAATATCGTCGTTAATATCGTCATTATCATCGTTGTTATCGTTCTTATTATCCTCATAATTATCGACGTTAATATCGTCGTTATTTTGTCATAATCATTGTCGTTAATGTCGTCGTTATTATCGTCATTATCTTCGTTGTTATCGTCATAATTATCATCGTTAATATCGTTGTTATTATTGTCATTATCTTCTTTTTATCGTCGTTATTATCGTCGTTAATATCATCGTCATTATCTTCGTTTTTATCATCATAATTATAGTCGTTATTATCGTCGTTAATATCGTCATTATCATCGTTGTTATCGTTCTTATTATCCTCATAATTATCGTCGTTAATATCGTCGTTATTTTGTCATAATCATCGTCGTTAATGTCGCCGTTATTATCTTCATTATCTTCGTTGTTATCGTCGTTATTATCGTCGTTAATATCGTCGTTATTATCGTCGTTATTTTCGTCGTTAATATCGTCATTATCATCGTTGTTATCGTCCTTATTATCCTCATAATTATCGTCATTAATATCGTCGTTATTTTGTCATTATTATCATCGTTAATATCTTCGTTATTATTGTCATTATCTTCTTTTTATCGTCGTTATTATCGTCGTTAATAACGACGTTATTATTGTCGTTATTATCGTCGTTAATATCGTCGACAATATCGTCATTATCATCGATGTTATCGTCCTTATTATACTCATAATTATCGTCGTTAATATCGTCGTTATTTTGTCATAATCGTCGTCGTTAATGTCGTCGTTATTATCGTCATTATCTTCCTTGTTATCGTCCTTATTATCCTCATAATTATCGTCGTTAATATCGTCGTTATTTAGTCATAATCATCGTCGTTAATGTCGTCGTTATTATCGTCATTATCTTCGTTGTTATCGTCATAATTATCATCGTTAATATCGTCGTTATTATTGTCATTATCTTCTTTTTATCGTCGTTAATATCATCGTCATTATCGTCGTTATTTTGTCATAATCATCGTCGTTAATGTCGTCGTTTTATTTTCATTATCTTCGTTGTTATCGTCGTTATTATTGTCGTTAATATCGTCGTTATTATCGTCGTTATTATCGTCGTTAATATCGTCATTATCATCGTTGTTATCGTCCTTTTTATCCACATAATAATCGTCATTAATTACGTCGTTATTTTGTCATAATCATCGTCGTTAATGTCGTCGTTATTATCGTCATTATCTTCGATGTTATCGTCATAATTATCATCGTTAATATCGTCGTTATTATTGTCATTATCTTCTTTTTATCGTCGTTATTATCGTAGTTAATATCGTCGTAATTATCGTCGTTATTATCGTCGTTAATATCGTCGCTTATATCCTCATTATCATCGTTGTTATCGTCCTTTTTATCCTCATAATTATCGTCGTTAATTACGTCGTTATTTTGTCATAATCATCGTCGTTAATGTTGTCGTTATTATCGTCATTATCTTCGTTGTTATCGTCGTTATTATCGTAGTTAATATCGTCGTTATTATCGTCGTTATTATCGTCGTTAATATCATCATAATTATCGTCGTTTATATCGTCGTTATTTTGTCATAATCATCGTCGTTAATGTCGTCGTTATTATCGTCATTATCTTCCTTTTTATCGTCCTTATTATCCTCATAATTATCGTCGTTAATATCGTCGTTATTTTGTCATAATCATCGTCGTTAATGACGTCGTTATTATCGTCATTATCTTCGTTGTTATCGTCATAATTATCATCGTTAATATCGGCGTTATTATTGTCATTATCTTCTTTTTATCGTCGTTATTATCGTCGTTAATATCATCGTCATTATCGTCGTTTTTATCATCATAATTATAGTCGTTATTATCGTCGTTATTATCGTCATTATCTTCCTTGTTATCGTCCTTATTATCCTCATAATTATCGTCGTTAATATCGTCGTTATTTTGTCATAATCATCGTCGTTAATGTCGTCGTTATTATCGTCATTATCTTCGTTGTTATCGTCATAATTATCATCGTTAATATCGGCGTTATTATTGTCATTATCTTCTTTTTATCGTCGTTATTATCGTCGTTAATATCATCGTCATTATCGTCGTTTTTATCATCATAATTATATTCGTTATTATCGTCGTTAATATCGTTATTATCATCGTTGTTATCGTACTTATTATCCAGATAATTATCGTCGTTAATATCGTCGTTATTTAGTCATAATCATTGTCGTTAATGTCGTCGTTATTATCGTCATTATCTTCGTTGTTATCGTCATAATTATCATCGTTAATATAGTTGTTATTATTGTCATTATCTTCTTTTTATCGTCGTTATTATCGTCGTTAATATCATCGTCATTATCTTCGTTTTTATCATCATAATTATAGTCGTTATTATCGTCGTTAATATCGTCATTATCATCGTTGTTATCGTTCTTATTATCCTCATAATTATCGTCGTTAATATCGTCGTTAATATCGTCGTTATTTTGTCATAATCATCGTCGTTAATGTCGTCGTTATTATCTTCATTATCTTTGTTGTTATCGTCGTTATTATCGTCGATAATATCGTCGTTATTATCGTCGTTATTATCGTCGTTAATATCGTCGTTAATATCGTCATTATCATCGTTGTTATCGTCATTATTATCCTCATAATTATCGTCATTAATATCGTCGTTATTTTGTCATAATTATCATCGTTAATTTCTTTGTTATTATTGTCATTATCTTCTTTTTATCGTCGTTATTATCGTCGTTAATAACGTCGTTATTATTGTCGTTATTATCGTCGTTAATATCGTCGACAATATCGTCATTATCATCGATGTTATCGTCCTTATTATACTCATAATTATCGTCGTTAATATCGTCGTTATTTTGTCATAATCGTCGTCGTTAATGTCGTCGTTATTATCGTCATTATCTTCCTTGTTATCGTCCTTATTATCCTCATAATTATCGTCGTTAATATCGTCGTTATTTAGTCATAATCATCGTCGTTAATGTCGTCGTTATTATCGTCATTATCTTCGATGTTATCGTCATAATTATCATCGTTAATATCGTCGTTATTATTGTCATTATCTTCTTTATATCGTCGTTATTATCGTAGTTAATATCGTCGTAATTATCGTCGTTATTATCGTCGTTAATATCGTCGCTTATATCCTCATTATCATCGTTGTTATCGTCCTTTTTATCCTCATAATAATCGTCGTTAATTACGTCGTTATTTTGTCATAATCATCGTCTTTAATGTTGTCGTTATTATCGTCATTATCTTCGTTGTTATCGTCGTTATTATCGTAGTTAATATCGTCGTTATTATCGTCGTTAATATCGTCGTTAATATCATCATAATTATCGTCGTTTATATCGTCGTTATTTTGTCATAATCATCGTCGTTAATGTCGTCGTTATTATCGTCATTATCTTTTTTTTTATCGTCCTTATTATCCTCATAATTATCGTCGTTAATATCGTCGTTATTTTGTCATAATCATCGTCGTTAATGACGTCGTTATTATCGTCATTATCTTCGTTGTTATCGTCATAATTATCATCGTTAATATCGGCGTTATTATTGTCATTATCTTCTTTTTATCGTCGTTATTATCGTCGTTAATATCATCGTCATTATCGTCGTTTTTATCATCATAATTATATTCGTTATTATCGTCGTTAATATCGTTATTATCATCGTTGTTATCGTACTTATTATCCTCATAATTATCGTCGTTAATATCGTCGTTATTTTGTCATAATCATCGTCGTTAATGACGTCGTTATTATCGTCATTATCTTCGTTGTTATCGTCATAATTATCATCGTTAATATCGGCGTTATTATTGTCATTATCTTCTTTTTATCGTCGTTATTATCGTCGTTAATATCATCGTCATTATCGTCGTTTTTATCATCATAATTATATTCGTTATTATCGTCGTTAATATCGTTATTATCATCGTTGTTATCGTACTTATTATCCTCATAATTATCGTCGTTAATATCGTCGTTATTTAGTCATAATCATTGTCGTTAATGTCGTCGTTATTATCGTCATTATCTTCGTTGTTATCGTCATAATTATCATCGTTAATATCGTCGTTATTATTGTCATTATCTTCTTTTTATCGTCGTTATTATCGTCGTTAATATCATCGTCATTATCTTCGTTTTTATCATCATAATTATAGTCGTTATTATCGTCGTTAATATCGTCATTATCATCGTTGTTATCGTTCTTATTATCCTCATAATTATCGTCGTTAATATCGTCGTTAATATCGTCGTTATTTTGTCATAATCATCGTCGTTAATGTCGTCGTTATTATCTTCATTATCTTTGTTGTTATCGTCGTTATTATCGTCGTTAATATCGTCGTTATTATCGTCGTTATTATCGTCGTTAATATCGTCGTTAATATCGTCATTATCATCGTTGTTATCGTCATTATTATCCTCATAATTATCGTCATTAATATCGTCGTTATTTTGTCATAATTATCATCGTTAATTTCTTTGTTATTATTGTCATTATCTTCTTTTTATCGTCGTTATTATCGTCGTTAATAACGTCGTTATTATTGTCGTTATTATCGTCGTTAATATCGTCGACAATATCGTCATTATCATCGAAGTTATCGTCCTTATTATACTCATAATTATCGTCGTTAATATCGTCGTTATTTTGTCATAATCGTCGTCGTTAATGTCGTCGTTATTATCGTCATTATCTTCCTTGTTATCGTCCTTATTATCCTCATAATTATCGTCGTTAATATCGTCGTTATTTAGTCATAATCATCGTCGTTAATGTCGTCGTTATTATCGTCATTATCTTCGATGTTATCGTCATAATTATCATCGTTAATATCGTCGTTATTATTGTCATTATCTTCTTTATATCGTCGTTATTATCGTAGTTAATATCGTCGTAATTATCGTCGTTATTATCGTCGTTAATATCGTCGCTTATATCCTCATTATCATCGTTGTTATCGTCCTTTTTATCCTCATAATAATCGTCGTTAATTACGTCGTTATTTTGTCATAATCATCGTCGTTAATGTTGTCGTTATTATCGTCATTATCTTCGTTGTTATCGTCGTTATTATCGTAGTTAATATCGTCGTTATTATCGTCGTTATTATCGTCGTTAATATCATCATAATTATCGTCGTTTATATCGTCGTTATTTTGTCATAATCATCGTCGTTAATGTCGTCGTTATTATCGTCATTATCTTCCTTTTTATCGTCCTTATTATCCTCATAATTATCGTCGTTAATATCGTCGTTATTTTGTCATAATCATCGTCGTTAATAACGTCGTTATTATCGTCATTATCTTCGTTGTTATCGTCATAATTATCATCGTTAATATCGGCGTTATTATTGTCATTATCTTCTTTTTATCGTCGTTATTATCGTCGTTAATATCATCGTCATTATCGTCGTTTTTATCATCATAATTATATTCGTTATTATCGTCGTTAATATCGTTATTATCATCGTTGTTATCGTCCTTATTATCCTCATAATTATCGTCGGTAATATCGTCGTTATTTTGTCATAATCATCGTCGTTAATGTCGTCGTTATTATCGTCATTATCTTCGTTGTTATCGTCATAATTATCATCGTTAATATCGGCGTTATTATTGTCATTATCTTCTTTTTATCGTCGTTATTATCGTCGTTAATATCATCGTCATTATCGTCGTTTTTGTCATCATAATTATAGTCGTTATTATCGTCGTTAATATCGTCAATATCATCGTTGTTATCATTCTTATTATCCTCATAATTATCGTCGTTAATATCGTCGTTATTTTGTCATAATCATCGTCGTTAATGTCGCCGTTATTATCTTCATTATCTTCGTTGTTATCGTCGTTATTATCGTCGTTAATATCGTCGTTATTATCGTCGTTATTTTCGTCGTTAATATCGTCATTATCATCGTTGTTATCGTCCTTATTATCCTCATAATTATCGTCATTAATATCGTCGTTATTTTGTCATTATTATCATCGTTAATATCTTCGTTATTATTGTCATTATCTTCTTTTTATCGTCGTTATTATCGTCGTTAATAACGTCGTTATTATTGTCGTTATTATCGTCGTTAATATCGTCGACAATATCGTCATTATCATCGATGTTATCGTCCTTATTATACTCATAATTATCGTCGTTAATATCGTCGTTATTTTGTCATAATCGTCGTCGTTAATGTCGTCGTTATTATCGTCATTATCTTCCTTGTTATCGTCCTTATTATCCTCATAATTATCGTCGTTAATATCGTCGTTATTTAGTCATAATCATCGTCGTTAATGTCGTCGTTATTATCGTCATTATCTTCGTTGTTATCGTCATAATTATCATCGTTAATATCGTCGTTATTATTGTCATTATCTTCTTTTTATCGTCGTTAATATCATCGTCATTATCGTCGTTATTTTGTCATAATCATCGTCGTTAATGTCGTCGTTATTATTTTCATTATCTTCGTTGTTATCGTCGTTATTATTGTCGTTAATATCGTCGTTATTATCGTCGTTATTATCGTCGTTAATATCGTCATTATCATCGTTGTTATCGTCCTTTTTATCCACATAATAATCGTCATTAATTACGTCGTTATTTTGTCATAATCATCGTCGTTAATGTCGTCGTTATTATCGTCATTATCTTCGATGTTATCGTCATAATTATCATCGTTAATATCGTCGTTATTATTGTCATTATCTTCTTTTTATCGTCGTTATTATCGTAGTTAATATCGTCGTAATTATCGTCGTTATTATCGTCGTTAATATCGTCGCTTATATCCTCATTATCATCGTTGTTATCGTCCTTTTTATCCTCATAATAATCGTCGTTAATTACGTCGTTATTTTGTCATAATCATCGTCGTTAATGTTGTCGTTATTATCGTCATTATCTTCGTTGTTATCGTCGTTATTATCGTAGTTAATATCGTCGTTATTATCGTCGTTATTATCGTCGTTAATATCATCATAATTATCGTCGTTTATATCGTCGTTATTTTGTCATAATCATCGTCGTTAATGTCGTCGTTATTATCGTCATTATCTTCCTTTTTATCGTCCTTATTATCCTCATAATTATCGTCGTTAATATCGTCGTTATTTTGTCATAATCATCGTCGTTAATGACGTCGTTATTATCGTCATTATCTTCGTTGTTATCGTCATAATTATCATCGTTAATATCGGCGTTATTATTGTCATTATCTTCTTTTTATCGTCGTTATTATCGTCGTTAATATCATCGTCATTATCGTCGTTTTTATCATCATAATTATATTCGTTATTATCGTCGTTAATATCGTTATTATCATCGTTGTTATCGTACTTATTATCCTCATAATTATCGTCGTTAATATCGTCGTTATTTTGTCATAATCATCGTCGTTAATGACGTCGTTATTATCGTCATTATCTTCGTTGTTATCGTCATAATTATCATCGTTAATATCGGCGTTATTATTGTCATTATCTTCTTTTTATCGTCGTTATTATCGTCGTTAATATCATCGTCATTATCGTCGTTTTTGTCATCATAATTATAGTCGTTATTATCGTCGTTAATATCGTCAATATCATCGTTGTTATCATTCTTATTATCCTCATAATTATCGTCGTTAATATCGTCGTTATTTTGTCATAATCATCGTCGTTAATGTCGCCGTTATTATCTTCGTTATCTTCGTTGTTATCGTCGTTATTATCGTCGTTAATATCGTCGTTATTATCGTCGTTATTTTCGTCGTTAATATCGTCATTATCATCGTTGTTATCGTCCTTATTATCCTCATAATTATCGTCATTAATATCGTCGTTATTTTGTCATTATTATCATCGTTAATATCTTCGTTATTATTGTCATTATCTTCTTTTTATCGTCGTTATTATCGTCGTTAATAACGTCGTTATTATTGTCGTTATTATCGTCGTTAATATCGTCGACAATATCGTCATTATCATCGATGTTATCGTCCTTATTATACTCATAATTATCGTCGTTAATATCGTCGTTATTTTGTCATAATCGTCGTCGTTAATGTCGTCGTTATTATCGTCATTATCTTCCTTGTTATCGTCCTTATTATCCTCATAATTATCGTCGTTAATATCGTCGTTATTTAGTCATAATCATCGTCGTTAATGTCGTCGTTATTATCGTCATTATCTTCGTTGTTATCGTCATAATTATCATCGTTAATATCGTCGTTATTATTGTCATTATCTTCTTTTTATCGTCGTTAATATCATCGTCATTATCGTCGTTATTTTGTCATAATCATCGTCGTTAATGTCGTCGTTATTATTTTCATTATCTTCGTTGTTATCTTCGTTATTATTGTCGTTAATATCGTCGTTATTATCGTCGTTATTATCGTCGTTAATATCGTCATTATCATCGTTGTTATCGTCCTTTTTATCCACATAATAATCGTCATTAATTACGTCGTTATTTTGTCATAATCATCGTCGTTAATGTCGTCGTTATTATCGTCATTATCTTCGATGTTATCGTCATAATTATCATCGTTAATATCGTCGTTATTATTGTCATTATCTTCTTTTTATCGTCGTTATTATCGTAGTTAATATCGTCGTAATTATCGTCGTTATTATCGTCGTTAATATCGTCGCTTATATCCTCATTATCATCGTTGTTATCGTCCTTTTTATCCTCATAATAATCGTCGTTAATTACGTCGTTATTTTGTCATAATCATCGTCGTTAATGTTGTCGTTATTATCGTCATTATCTTCGTTGTTATCGTCGTTATTATCGTAGTTAATATCGTCGTTATTATCGTCGTTATTATCGTCGTTAATATCATCATTATTATCGTCGTTTATATCGTCGTTATTTTGTCATAATCATCGTCGTTAATGTCGTCGTTATTATCGTCATTATCTTCCTTTTTATCGTCCTTATTATCCTCATAATTATTGTCGTTAATATCGTCGTTATTTTGTCATAATCATCGTCGTTAATGACGTCGTTATTATCGTCATTATCTTCGTTGTTATCGTCATAATTATCATCGTTAATATCGGCGTTATTATTGTCATTATCTTCTTTTTATCGTCGTTATTATCGTCGTTAATATCATCGTCATTATCGTCGTTTTTATCATCATAATTATATTCGTTATTATCGTCGTTAATATCGTTATTATCATCGTTGTTATCGTACTTATTATCCTCATAATTATCGTCGTTAATATCGTCGTTATTTTGTCATAATCATCGTCGTTAATGACGTCGTTATTATCGTCATTATCTTCGTTGTTATCGTCATAATTATCATCGTTAATATCGGCGTTATTATTGTCATTATCTTCTTTTTATCGTCGTTATTATCGTCGTTAATATCATCGTCATTATCGTCGTTTTTATCATCATAATTATATTCGTTATTATCGTCGTTAATATCGTTATTATCATCGTTGTTATCGTACTTATTATCCTCATAATTATCGTCGTTAATATCGTCGTTATTTTGTCATAATCATCGTCGTTAATGACGTCGTTATTATCGTCATTATCTTCGTTGTTATCGTCATAATTATCATCGTTAATATCGGCGTTATTATTGTCATTATCTTCTTTTTATCGTCGTTATTATCGTCGTTAATATCATCGTCATTATCGTCGTTTTTGTCATCATAATTATAGTCGTTATTATCGTCGTTAATATCGTCAATATCATCGTTGTTATCATTCTTATTATCCTCATAATTATCGTCGTTAATATCGTCGTTATTTTGTCATAATCATCGTCGTTAATGTCGCCGTTATTATCTTCATTATCTTCGTTGTTATCGTCGTTATTATCGTCGTTAATATCGTCGTTATTATCGTCGTTATTTTCGTCGTTAATATCGTCATTATCATCGATGTTATCGTCCTTATTATACTCATAATTATCGTCGTTAATATCGTCGTTATTTTGTCATAATCGTCGTCGTTAATGTCGTCGTTATTATCGTCATTATCTTCCTTGTTATCGTCCTTATTATCCTCATAATTATCGTCGTTAATATCGTCGTTATTTAGTCATAATCATCGTCGTTAATGTCGTCGTTATTATCGTCATTATCTTCGTTGTTATCGTCATAATTATCATCGTTAATATCGTCGTTATTATTGTCATTATCTTCTTTTTATCGTCGTTAATATCATCGTCATTATCGTCGTTATTTTGTCATAATCATCGTCGTTAATGTCGTCGTTATTATTTTCATTATCTTCGTTGTTATCGTCGTTATTATTGTCGTTAATATCGTCGTTATTATCGTCGTTATTATCGTCGTTAATATCGTCATTATCATCGTTGTTATCGTCCTTTTTATCCACATAATAATCGTCATTAATTACGTCGTTATTTTGTCATAATCATCGTCGTTAATGTCGTCGTTATTATCGTCATTATCTTCGATGTTATCGTCATAATTATCATCGTTAATATCGTCGTTATTATTGTCATTATCTTCTTTTTATCGTCGTTATTATCGTAGTTAATATCGTCGTAATTATCGTCGTTATTATCGTCGTTAATATCGTCGCTTATATCCTCATTATCATCGTTGTTATCGTCCTTTTTATCCTCATAATAATCGTCGTTAATTACGTCGTTATTTTGTCATAATCATCGTCGTTAATGTCGTCGTTATTATCGTCATTATCTTCGTTGTTATCGTCGTTATTATCGTCGTTAATATCGTCGTTATTATCGTCGTTATTATCGTCGTTAATATCATCATAATTATCGTCGTTTATATCGTCGTTATTTTGTCATAATCATCGTCGTTAATGTCGTCGTTATTATCGTCATTATCTTCCTTTTTATCGTCCTTATTATCCTCATAATTATTGTCGTTAATATCGTCGTTATTTTGTCATAATCATCGTCGTTAATGACGTCGTTATTATCGTCATTATCTTCGTTGTTATCGTCATAATTATCATCGTTAATATCGTCGTTATTATTGTCATTATCTTCTTTTTATCGTCGTTATTATCGTCGTTAATATCATCGTCATTATCGTCGTTTTTATCATCATAATTATATTCGTTATTATCGTCGTTAATATCGTTATTATCATCGTTGTTATCGTACTTATTATCCTCATAATTATCGTCGTTAATATCGTCGTTATTTTGTCATAATCATCGTCGTTAATGACGTCGTTATTATCGTCATTATCTTCGTTGTTATCGTCATAATTATCATCGTTAATATCGGCGTTATTATTGTCATTATCTTCTTTTTATCGTCGTTATTATCGTCGTTAATATCATCGTCATTATCGTCGTTTTTATCATCATAATTATATTCGTTATTATCGTCGTTAATATCGTTATTATCATCGTTGTTATCGTACTTATTATCCTCATAATTATCGTCGTTAATATCGTCGTTATTTTGTCATAATCATCGTCGTTAATGACGTCGTTATTATCGTCATTATCTTCGTTGTTATCGTCATAATTATCATCGTTAATATCGGCGTTATTATTGTCATTATCTTCTTTTTATCGTCGTTATTATCGTCGTTAATATCATCGTCATTATCGTCGTTTTTGTCATCATAATTATAGTCGTTATTATCGTCGTTAATATCGTCAATATCATCGTTGTTATCATTCTTATTATCCTCATAATTATCGTCGTTAATATCGTCGTTATTTTGTCATAATCATCGTCGTTAATGTCGCCGTTATTATCTTCATTATCTTCGTTGTTATCGTCGTTATTATCGTCGTTAATATCGTCGTTATTATCGTCGTTATTTTCGTCGTTAATATCGTCATTATCATCGATGTTATCGTCCTTATTATACTCATAATTATCGTCGTTAATATCGTCGTTATTTTGTCATAATCGTCGTCGTTAATGTCGTCGTTATTATCGTCATTATCTTCCTTGTTATCGTCCTTATTATCCTCATAATTATCGTCGTTAATATCGTCGTTATTTAGTCATAATCATCGTCGTTAATGTCGTCGTTATTATCGTCATTATCTTCGTTGTTATCGTCATAATTATCATCGTTAATATCGTCGTTATTATTGTCATTATCTTCTTTTTATCGTCGTTAATATCATCGTCATTATCGTCGTTATTTTGTCATAATCATCGTCGTTAATGTCGTCGTTATTATTTTCATTATCTTCGTTGTTATCGTCGTTATTATTGTCGTTAATATCGTCGTTATTATCGTCGTTATTATCGTCGTTAATATCGTCATTATCATCGTTGTTATCGTCCTTTTTATCCACATAATAATCGTCATTAATTACGTCGTTATTTTGTCATAATCATCGTCGTTAATGTCGTCGTTATTATCGTCATTATCTTCGATGTTATCGTCATAATTATCATCGTTAATATCGTCGTTATTATTGTCATTATCTTCTTTTTATCGTCGTTATTATCGTAGTTAATATCGTCGTAATTATCGTCGTTATTATCGTCGTTAATATCGTCGCTTATATCCTCATTATCATCGTTGTTATCGTCCTTTTTATCCTCATAATAATCGTCGTTAATTACGTCGTTATTTTGTCATAATCATCGTCGTTAATGTTGTCGTTATTATCGTCATTATCTTCGTTGTTATCGTCGTTATTATCGTAGTTAATATCGTCGTTATTATCGTCGTTATTATCGTCGTTAATATCATCATAATTATCGTCGTTTATATCGTCGTTATTTTGTCATAATCATCGTCGTTAATGTCGTCGTTATTATCGTCATTATCTTCCTTTTTATCGTCCTTATTATCCTCATAATTATTGTCGTTAATATCGTCGTTATTTTGTCATAATCATCGTCGTTAATGACGTCGTTATTATCGTCATTATCTTCGTTGTTATCGTCATAATTATCATCGTTAATATCGGCGTTATTATTGTCATTATCTTCTTTTTATCGTCGTTATTATCGTCGTTAATATCATCGTCATTATCGTCGTTTTTATCATCATAATTATATTCGTTATTATCGTCGTTAATATCGTTATTATCATCGTTGTTATCGTCCTTATTATCCTCATAATTATCGTCGTTAATATCGTCGTTATTTTGTCATAATCATCGTCGTTAATGACGTCGTTATTATCGTCATTATCTTCGTTGTTATCGTCATAATTATCATCGTTAATATCGGCGTTATTATTGTCATTATCTTCTTTTTATCGTCGTTATTATCGTCGTTAATATCATCGTCATTATCGTCGTTTTTATCATCATAATTATATTCGTTATTATCGTCGTTAATATCGTTATTATCATCGTTGTTATCGTACTTATTATCCTCATAATTATCGTCGTTAATATCGTCGTTATTTTGTCATAATCATCGTCGTTAATGACGTCGTTATTATCGTCATTATCTTCGTTGTTATCGTCATAATTATCATCGTTAATATCGGCGTTATTATTGTCATTATCTTCTTTTTATCGTCGTTATTATCGTCGTTAATATCATCGTCATTATCGTCGTTTTTATCATCATAATTATATTCGTTATTATCGTCGTTAATATCGTTATTATCATCGTTGTTATCGTACTTATTATCCTCATAATTATCGTCGTTAATATCGTCGTTATTTAGTCATAATCATTGTCGTTAATGTCGTCGTTATTATCGTCATTATCTTCGTTGTTATCGTCATAATTATCATCGTTAATATCGTCGTTATTATTGTCATTATCTTCTTTTTATCGTCGTTATTATCGTCGTTAATATCATCGTCATTATCTTCGTTTTTATCATAATAATTATAGTCGTATTATCGTCGTTAATATCGTCATTATCATCGTTGTTATCGTTCTTATTATCCTCATAATTATCGTCGTTAATATCGTCGTTATTTTGTCATAATCATCGTCGTTAATGTCGTCGTTATTATCTTCATTATCTTTGTTGTTATCGTCGTTATTATCGTCGTTAATATCGTCGTTATTATCGTCGTTATTATCGTCGTTAATATCGTCGTTAATATCGTCATTATCATCGTTGTTATCGTCATTATTATACTCATAATTATCGTCATTAATATCGTTGTTATTTTGTCATAATTATCATCGTTAATTTCTTTGTTATTATTGTCATTATCTTCTTTTTATCGTCGTTATTATCGTCGTTAATATCGTCGTTATTATTGTCGTTATTATCGGCGTTAATATCGTCGTTAATATCGTCGTTATCATCGTTGTTATCGTTCGTATTATCCTGATAATTATCATCGTTAATATCGTCGTTATTTTGTCATAATCATCGTCGTTAATGTCGTCGTTATTATCTTCATTATCTTCGTTTTTATCGTCGTTATTATCGTAGTTAATATCGTCGTTATTATCGTTGTTATTATCGTCGTTATTATCGTCGTTAATATCGTCGTTTATATCGTCATTATCATCGTTGTTATCGTCCTTATTATCCTCATAATTATCGTCGTTAATATCGTCGTTATTTTGTCATAATCATCGTCGTTAATGTCGTCGTTATTATCGTCATTATCTTCCTTGTTATCGTCCTTATTATCCTCATAATTATCGTCGTTAATATCGTCGTTATTTTGTCATAATCATCGTCGTTAATGTCGTCGTTATTATTGTCATTATCTTCGTTGTTATCGTCATAATTATCATCGTTAATATCGGCGTTATTATTGTCATTATCTTCTTTTTATCGTCGTTATTATCGTCGTTAATATCATCGTCATTATCGTCGTTTTTATCATCATAATTATAGTCGTTATTATCGTCGTTAATATCGTCAATATCATCGTTGTTATCATTCTTATTATCCTCTTAATTATCGTCGTTAATATCGTCGTTATTTTGTCATAATCATCGTCGTTAATGTCGTCGTTATTATCTTCATTATCTTCGTTGTTATCGTCGTTATTATCGTCGTTAATATCGTCGTTATTATCGTCGTTATTATCGTCGTTAATATCGTCATTATCATCGTTGTTATCGTCCTTATTATCCTCATAATTATCGTCATTAATATCGTCGTTATTTTGTCATTATTATCATCGTTAATATCTTCGTTATTATTGTCATTATCTTCTTTTTATCGTCGTTATTATCGTCGTTAATAACGTCGTTATTATTGTCGTTATTATCGTCGTTAATATCGTCGTTAATATCGTCATTATCATCGATGTTATCGTCCTTATTATACTCATAATTATCGTCATTAATATCGTCGTTATTTTGTCTAATCATCGTCGTTATTATCGTCGTTAATATCGACATTATCATCGTTGTTATCGTTCTTATTATCCTCATAATTATCGTCGTTAATATCGTCGTTATTTAGTCATAATCATCGTCGTTAATGACGTCGTTATTATCGTCATTATCTTCGTTGTTATCGTCATAATTATCATCGTTAATATCGTCGATATTATTGTCATTATCTTCTTTTTATCGACGTTATTATCGTAGTTAATATCGTCGTTATTATCGTCGTTATTATCGTCGTTAATATCGTCGTTTATATCGTCATTATCATCGTTGTTATCGACCTTATTATCCTCATAATTATCGTCGTTAATATCGTCGTCAATTTGTCATAATCATCGTCGTTAATGTCGTCGTTATTATCGTCATTATCTTCCTTGTTATCGTCCTTATTATCCTCATAATTATCGTCGTTAATATCGTCGTTATTTAGTCATAATCATCGTCGTTAATGTCGTCGTTTTATCGTCATTATCTTCGTTGTTATCGTCATAATTATCATCGTCAATATCGGCGTTATTATTGTCATTATCTTCTTTTTATCGTCGTTAATATCATCGTCATTATCGTCGTTTTTATCATCATAATTATAGTCGTTATTATCGTCGTTAATATCGTCATTATCATCGTTGTTATCGTCCTTTTTATCCACATAATAATCGTCATTAATTACGTCGTTATTTTGTCATAATCATCGTCGTTAATGTCGTCGTTATTATCGTCATTATCTTCCTTGTTATCGTCCTTATTATCCTCATAATTATCGTCGTTAATATCGTCGTTATTTAGTCATAATCATCGTCGTTAATGTCGTCGTTATTATCGTCATTATCTTCGTTGTTATCGTCATAATTATCATCGTTAATATCGGCGTTATTATTGTCATTATCTTCTTTTTATCGTCGTTAATATCATCGTCATTATCGTCGTTTTTATCATCATAATTATAGTCGTTATTATCGTCGTTAATATCGTCATTATCTTCCTTTTTATCGTCCTTATTATCCTCATAATTATCGTCGTTAATATCGTCGTTATTTTGTCATAATCATCGTCGTTAATGACGTCGTTATTATCGTCATTATCTTCGTTGTTATCGTCATAATTATCATCGTTAATATAGGCTTTATTATTGTCATTATCTTCTTTTTATCGTCGTTATTATCGTCGTTAATATCATCGTCATTATCGTCGTTATTATCGTCGTTAATATCATCGTCATTATCGTCGTTTTTATCATCATAATTATATTCGTTATTATCGTCGTTAATATCGTTATTATCATCGTTGTTATCGTACTTATTATCCTCATAATTATCGTCGTTAATATCGTCGTTATTTAGTCATAATCATTGTCGTTAATGTCGTCGTTATTATCGTCATTATCTTCGTTGTTATCGTCATAATTGTCATCGTTAATATCGGCGTTATTATTGTCATTATCTTCTTTTTATCGTCGTTATTATCGTCGTTAATATCGTCGTTATTATTGTCGTTATTATCGTCGTTAATATCGTCGTTAATATCGTCATTATCATCGATGTTATCGTCCTTATTATACTCATAATTATCGTCATTAATATCGTCGTTATTTTGTCTAATCATCGTCGTTATTATCGTCGTTATTATCGTCATTATTATCGTTGTTATCGTTCTTATTATCCTCATAATTATCGTCGTTAATATCGTCGATATTTAGTCATAATCATCGTCGTTAATGTCGTCGTTATTATCGTCATTATCTTCGTTGTTATCGTCATAATTATCATCGTTAATATCGTCGTTATTATTGTCATTATCTTCTTTTTATCGTCGTTATTATCGTCGTTAATATCGTCGTTTTTATCATCATAATTATAGTCGTTATTATCGTCGTTAATATCGTCATTATCATCGTTGTTATCGTTCTTATTATCCTCATAATTATCGTCGTTATTTTGTCATAATCATCGTCGTTAATGTCGTCGTTATTATCGTCATTATCTTCGTTGTTATCGTCATAATTATCATCGTTAATATCGTCGTTATTATCGTCATTATCTTCGTTGTTATCGTCGTTATTATCGTCGTTAATATCGTCGTTATTATCGTCGTTATTATCGTCGTTAATATCGTCGTTATTATCGTCATTATCATCGTTGTTATCGTCGTTTTTATCATCATAATTATCGTCGTTAATATCGTCGTTATTTTGTCATAATCATCGTCGTTAATGTCGTCGTTATTATCGTCATTATCTTCCTTTTTATCGTCCTTATTATCCTCATAATTATCGTCGTTAATATCGTCGTTATTTTGTCATAATCATCGTCGTTAATGACGTCGTTATTATCGTCATTATCTTCGTTGTTATCGTCATAATTATCATCGTTAATATCGGCGTTATTATTGTCATTATCTTCTTTTTATCGTCGTTATTATCGTCGTTAATATCATCGTCATTATCGTCGTTATTATCGTCATAATTATCATCGTCATTATCGTCGTTTTTATCATCATAATTATATTCGTTATTATCGTCGTTAATATCGTTATTATCATCGTTGTTATCGTACTTATTATCCTCATAATTAACGTCGTTAATATCGTCGTTATTTAGTCATAATCATTGTCGTTAATGTCGTCGTTATTATCGTCATTATCTTCGTTGTTATCGTCATAATTATCATCGTTAATATCGGCGTTATTATTGTCATTATCTTCTTTTTATCGTCGTTAATATCGTCGTTATTATCGTCGTTATTATCGTCGTTATTATCGTCGTTAATATCGTCGTTTATATCGTCATTATCATCGTTGTTATCGTCCTTATTATCCTCATAATTATCGTCGTTAATATCGTCGTTATTTTGTCATAATCATCGTCGTTATTATCGTCGTTATTATCGTCATTATCATCGTTGTTATCGTCCTTATTATCCTCATAATTATCGTCGTTAATATCGTCGATATTTAGTCATAATCATCGTCGTTAATGTCGTCGTTATTATCGCCATTATCTTCGTTGTTATCGTCATAATTATCATCGTTAATATCGTCGTTATTATTGTCATTATCTTCTTTTTATCGTCGTTATTATCGTCGTAAATATCATCGTCATTATCTTCGTTTTTATCATCATAATTATAGTCGTTATTATCGTCGTTAATATCGTCATTATCATCGTTGTTATCGTCCTTATTATCCTCATAATTATCGTCGTTAATATCGTCGTTATTTAGTCATAATCATCGTCGTTAATGACGTCGTTATTATCGTCATTATCTTCGTTGTTATCGTCATAATTATCATCGTTAATATCGTCGATATTATTGTCATTATCTTCTTTTTATCGACGTTATTATCGTAGTTAATATCGTCGTTATTATCGTCGTTATTATCGTCGTTAATATCGTCGTTTATATCGTCATTATCATCGTTGTTATCGACCTTATTATCCTCATAATTATCGTCGTTAATATCGTCGTCAATTTGTCATAATCATCGTCGTTAATGTCGTCGTTATTATCGTCATTATCTTCCTTGTTATCGTCCTTATTATCCTCATAATTATCGTCGTTAATATCGTCGTTATTTAGTCATAATCATCGTCGTTAATGTCGTCGTTTTATCGTCATTATCTTCGTTGTTATCGTCATAATTATCATCGTCAAAATCGTCGTTATTATTGTCATTATCTTCTTTTTATCGTCGTTATTATCGTCGTAAATATCATCGTCATTATCTTCGTTTTTATCATCATAATTATAGTCGTTATTATCGTCGTTAATATCGTCATTATCATCGTTGTTATCGTTCTTATTATCCTCATAATTATCGTCGTTAATATCGTCGTTATTTTGTCATAATCATCGTCGTTAATGTCGTCGTTATTATCTTCATTATCTTTGTTGTTATCGTCGTTATTATCGTCGTTAATATCGTCGTTATTATCGTCGTTATTATCGTCGTTAATATCGTCGTTAATATCGTCATTATCATCGTTGTTATCGTCATTATTATCGTCATTAATATCGTCGTTATTTTGTCATAATTATCATCGTTAATTTCTTTGTTATTATTGTCATTATCTTCTTTTTATCGACGTTATTATCGTCGTTAATATCGTCGTTATTATTGTCGTTATTATCGTCGTTAATATCGTCGTTTATATCGTCATTATCATCGTTGTTATCGACCTTATTATCCTCATAATTATCGTCGTTAATATCGTCGTCAATTTGTCATAATCATCGTCGTTAATGTCGTCGTTATTATCGTCATTATCTTCCTTGTTATCGTCCTTATTATCCTCATAATTAACGTCGTTAATATCGTCGTTATTTTGTCATAATCATCGTCGTTAATGTCGTCGTTATTATCGTCAGTATCTTCCTTGTTATCGCCATAATTATCATCGTTATATCGGCGTTATTATTGTCATTATCTTCTTTTTATCGTCGTTATTATCGTCGTTAATATCATCGTCATTATCGTCGTTTTTATCATCATAATTATAGTCGTTATTATCGTCGTTAATATCGTCATTATCATCGTTGTTATCGTTCTTATTATCCTCATAATTATCGTCGTTAATATCGTCGTTATTTTGTCATAATCATCGTCGTTAATGTCGTCGTTATTATCTTCATTATCTTTGTTGTTATCGTCGTTATTATCGTCGTTAATATCGTCGTTATTATCGTCGTTATTATCGTCGTTAATATCGTCGTTAATATCGTCATTATCATCGTTGTTATCGTCATTATTATCGTCATTAATATCGTCGTTATTTTGTCATAATTATCATCGTTAATTTCTTTGTTATTATTGTCATTATCTTCTTTTTATCGACGTTATTATCGTCGTTAATATCGTCGTTATTATTGTCGTTATTATCGTCGTTAATATCGTCGTTAATATCGTCGTTATCATCGTTGTTATCGTTCGTATTATCCTGATAATTATCGTCGTTAATATCGTCGTTATTTTGTCATAATCATCGTCGTTAATATCGTCGTTATTATCGTCATTATCTTCGTTGTTATCGTCGTTATTATCGTCGTTAATATCGTCGTTATTATCGTCGTTATTATCGTCGTTATTATCGTCGTTAATATCGTCGTTTATATCGTCATTATCATCGTTGTTATCGTCCTTATTATCCTCATAATTAACGTCGTTAATATCGTCGTTATTTTGTCATAATCATCGTCGTTAATGTCGTCGTTATTATCGTCATTATCTTCCTTGTTATCGCCATAATTATCATCGTTATATCGGCGTTATTATTGTCATTATCTTCTTTTTATCGTCGTTATTATCGTCGTTAATATCATCGTCATTATCGTCGTTTTTATCATCATAATTATAGTCGTTATTATCGTCGTTAATATCGTCATTATCATCGTTGTTATCGTTCTTATTATCCTCATAATTATCGTCGTTAATATCGTCGTTATTTTGTCATAATCATCGTCGTTAATGTCGTCGTTATTATTTTCATATCTTCGTTGTTATCGTCGTTATTATCGTCGTTAATATCGTCGTTATTTTGTCATAATCATCGTCGTTAATGTCGTCGTTATTATCTTCATTATCTTCGTTGTTATCGTCGTTATTATCGTCGTTAATATCGTCGTTATTATCGTCGTTAATATCGTCGTTAATATCGTCATTATCATCGTTGTTATCGTCCTTTTTATCCACATAATAATCGTCATTAATTACGTCGTTATTTTGTCATAATCATCGTCGTTAATGTCGTCGTTATTATCGTCATTATCTTCGATGTTATCGTCATAATTATCATCGTTAATATCGTCGTTATTATTGTCATTATCTTCTTTTTATCGTCGTTATTATCGTAGTTAATATCGTCGTAATTATCGTCGTTATTATCGTCGTTAATATCGTCGCTTATATCCTCATTATCATCGTTGTTATCGTCCTTTTTATCCTCATAATAATCGTCGTTAATTACGTCGTTATTTTGTCATAATCATCGTCGTTAATGTTGTCGTTATTATCGTCATTATCTTCGTTGTTATCGTCGTTATTATCGTAGTTAATATCGTCGTTATTATCGTCGTTATTATCGTCGTTAATATCGTCGTTTATATCGTCATCATCATCGTTGTTATCGTCGTTTTTATCATCATAATTATCGTCGTTTATATCGTCGTTATTTTGTCATAATCATCGTCGTTAATGTCGTCGTTATTATCGTCATTATCTTCCTTTTTATCGTCCTTATTATCCTCATAATTATCGTCGTTAATATCGTCGTTATTTTGTCATAATCATCGTCGTTAATGACGTCGTTATTATCGTCATTATCTTCGTTGTTATCGTCATAATTATCATCGTTAATGTCGTCGTTATTATCTTCATTATCTTTGTTGTTATCGTCGTTATTATCGTCGTTAATATCGTCGTTATTATCGTCGTTATTATCGTCGTTAATATCGTCGTTAATATCGTCATTATCATCGTTGTTATCGTCATTATTATCGTCATTAATATCGTCGTTATTTTGTCATAATTATCATCGTTAATTTCTTTGTTATTATTGTCATTATCTTCTTTTTATCGACGTTATTATCGTCGTTAATATCGTCGTTATTATTGTCGTTATTATCGTCGTTAATATCGTCGTTAATATCGTCGTTATCATCGTTGTTATCGTTCGTATTATCCTGATAATTATCATCGTTAATATCGTCGTTATTTTGTCATAATCATCGTCGTTAATGTCGTCGTTATTATCTTCATTATCTTCGTTGTTATCGTCGTTATTATCGTCGTTAATATCGTCGTTATTATCGTCGTTATTATCGTCGTTATTATCGTCGTTAATATCGTCGTTTATATCGTCATTATCATCGTTGTTATCGTCCTTATTATCCTCATAATTATCGTCGTTAATATCGTCGTTATTTTGTCATAATCATCGTCGTTAATGTCGTCGTTATTATCGTCATTATCTTCCTTGTTATCGCCATAATTATCATCGTTATATCGGCGTTATTATTGTCATTATCTTCTTTTTATCGTCGTTATTATCGTCGTTAATATCATCGTCATTATCGTCGTTTTTATCATCATAATTATAGTCGTTATTATCGTCGTTAATATCGTCATTATCATCGTTGTTATCGTTCTTATTATCCTCATAATTATCGTCGTTAATATCGTCGTTATTTTGTCATAATCATCGTCGTTAATGTCGTCGTTATTATCTTCATTATCTTTGTTGTTATCGTCGTTATTATCGTCGTTAATATCGTCGTTATTATCGTCGTTATTATCGTCGTTAATATCGTCGTTAATATCGTCATTATCATCGTTGTTATCGTCATTATTATCGTCATTAATATCTTCATTATTTTGTCATAATTATCATCGTTAATTTCTTTGTTATTATTGTCATTATCTTCTTTTTATCGACGTTATTATCGTCGTTAATATCGTCGTTATTATTGTCGTTATTATCGTCGTTAATATCGTCGTTAATATCGTCGTTATCATCGTTGTTATCGTTCGTATTATCCTGATAATTATCATCGTTAATATCGTCGTTATTTTGTCATAATCATCGTCGTTAATGTCGTCGTTATTATCTTCATTATCTTCGTTGTTATCGTCGTTATTATCGTCGTTAATATCGTCGTTATTATCGTCGTTAATATCGTCGTTAATATCGTCATTATCATCGTTGTTATCGTCCTTTTTATCCACATAATAATCGTCATTAATTACGTCGTTATTTTGTCATAATCATCGTCGTTAATGTCGTCGTTATTATCGTCATTATCTTCGATGTTATCGTCATAATTATCATCGTTAATATCGTCGTTATTATTGTCATTATCTTCTTTTTATCGTCGTTATTATCGTAGTTAATATCGTCGTAATTATCGTCGTTATTATCGTCGTTAATATCGTCGCTTATATCCTCATTATCATCGTTGTTATCGTCCTTTTTATCCTCATAATTATCATCGTTAATATCGTCGTTATTTTGTCATAATCATCGTCGTTAATGTCGTCGTTATTATCTTCATTATCTTCGTTGTTATCGTCGTTATTATCGTCGTTAATATCGTCGTTATTATCGTCGTTAATATCGTCGTTAATATCGTCATTATCATCGTTGTTATCGTCCTTTTTATCCACATAATAATCGTCATTAATTACGTCGTTATTTTGTCATAATCATCGTCGTTAATGTCGTCGTTATTATCGTCATTATCTTCGTTGTTATCGCCATAATTATCATCGTTAATATCGGCGTTATTATTGTCATTATCTTCTTTTTATCGTCGTTATTAACGTCGTTAATATCATCGTCATTATCGTCGTTTTTATCATCATAATTATATTCGTTATTATCGTCGTTAATATCGTTATTATCATCGTTGTTATCGTACTTATTATCCTCATAATTATCGTCGTTAATATCGTCGTTATTTAGTCATAATCATTGTCGTTAATGTCGTCGTTATTATCGTCATTATCTTCGTTGTTATCGTCATAATTGTCATCGTTAATATCGGCGTTATTATTGTCATTATCTTCTTTTTATCGTCGTTATTATCGTCGTTAATATCGTCGTTATTATTGTCGTTATTATCGTCGTTAATATCGTCGTTAATATCGTCATTATCATCGATGTTATCGTCCTTATTATACTCATAATTATCGTCATTAATATCGTCGTTATTTTGTCTAATCATCGTCGTTATTATCGTCGTTATTATCGTCATTATTATCGTTGTTATCGTTCTTATTATCCTCATAATTATCGTCGTTAATATCGTCGATATTTAGTCATAATCATCGTCGTTAATGTCGTCGTTATTATCGTCATTATCTTCGTTGTTATCGTCATAATTATCATCGTTAATATCGTCGTTATTATTGTCATTATCTTCTTTTTATCGTTGTTATTATCGTCGTTAATATCGTCGTTTTTATCATCATAATTATAGTCGTTATTATCGTCGTTAATATCGTCATTATCATCGTTGTTATCGTTCTTATTATCCTCATAATTATCGTCGTTAATATCGTCGTTATTTTGTCATAATCATCGTCGTTAATGTCGTCGTTATTATCGTCATTATCTTCGATGTTATCGTCATAATTATCATCGTTAATATCGTCGTTATTATCGTCATTATCTTCGTTGTTATCGTCGTTATTATCGTAGTTAATATCGTCGTTATTATCGTCGTTATTATCGTCGTTAATATCGTCGTTTATATCGTCATTATCATCGTTGTTATCGTCGTTTTTATCATCATAATTATCGTCGTTAATATCGTCGTTATTTTGTCATAATCATCGTCGTTAATGTCGTCGTTATTATCGTCATTATCTTCCTTTTTATCGTCCTTATTATCCTCATAATTATCGTCGTTAATATCGTCTTTATTTTGTCATAATCATCGTCGTTAATGACGTCGTTATTATCGTCATTATCTTCGTTGTTATCGTCATAATTATCATCGTTAATATCGGCGTTATTATTGTCATTATCTTCTTTTTATCGTCGTTATTATCGTCGTTAATATCATCGTCATTATCGTCGTTTTTATCATCATAATTATAGTCGTTATTATCGTCGTTAATATCGTCATTATCATCGTTGTTATCGTTCTTATTATCCTCATAAATATCGTCGTTAATATCGTCGTTATTTTGTCAAAATCATCGTCGTTAATGTCGTCGTTATTATTTTCATATCTTCGTTGTTATCGTCGTTATTATCGTCGTTAATATCGTCGTTATTTTGTCATAATCATCGTCGTTAATGTCGTCGTTATTATCTTCATTATCTTCGTTGTTATCGTCGTTATTATCGTCGTTAATATCGTCGTTATTATCGTCGTTAATTTCGTCGTTAATATCGTCATTATCATCGTTGTTATCGTCCTTTTTATCCACATAATAATCGTCATTAATTACGTCGTTATTTTGTCATAATCATCGTCGTTAATGTCGTCGTTATTATCGTCATTATCTTCGATGTTATCGTCATAATTATCATCGTTAATATCGTCGTTATTATTGTCATTATCTTCTTTTTATCGTCGTTATTATCGTAGTTAATATCGTCGTAATTATCGTCGTTATTATCGTCGTTAATATCGTCGCTTATATCCTCATTATCATCGTTGTTATCGTCCTTTTTATCCTCATAATAATCGTCGTTAATTACGTCGTTATTTTGTCATAATCATCGTCGTTAATGTTGTCGTTATTATCGTCATTATCTTCCTTTTTATCGTCCTTATTATCCTCATAATTAACGTCGTTAATATCGTCGTTATTTTGTCATAATCATCGTCGTTAATGTCGTCGTTATTATTTTCATATCTTCGTTGTTATCGTCGTTATTATCGTCGTTAATATCGTCGTTATTTTGTCATAATGATCGTCGTTAATGTCGTCGTTATTATCTTCATTATCTTCGTTGTTATCGTCGTTATTATCGTCGTTAATATCGTCGTTATTATCGTCGTTAATATCGTCGTTAATATCGTCATTATCATCGTTGTTATCGTCCTTTTTATCCACATAATAATCGTCATTAATTACGTCGTTATTTTGTCATAATCATCGTCGTTAATGTCGTCGTTATTATCGTCATTATCTTCGATGTTATCGTCATAATTATCATCGTTAATATCGTCGTTATTATTGTCATTATCTTCTTTTTATCGTCGTTATTATCGTAGTTAATATCGTCGTAATTATCGTCGTTATTATCGTCGTTAATATCGTCGCTTATATCCTCATTATCATCGTTGTTATCGTCCTTTTTATCCTCATAATAATCGTCGTTAATTACGTCGTTATTTTGTCATAATCATCGTCGTTAATGTTGTCGTTATTATCTTCATTATCTTCGTTGTTATCGTCGTTATTATCGTAGTTAATATCGTCGTTATTATCGTCGTTATTATCGTCGTTTATATCGTCGTTTATATCGTCATCATCATCGTTGTTATCGTCGTTTTTATCATCATAATTATCGTCGTTTATATCGTCGTTATTTTGTCATAATCATCGTCGTTAATGTCGTCGTTATTATCGTCATTATCTTCCTTTTTATCGTCCTTATTATCCTCATAATTATCGTCGTTAATATCGTCGTTATTTTGTCATAATCATCGTCGTTAATGACGTCGTTATTATCGTCATTATCTTCGTTGTTATCGTCATAATTATCATCGTTAATATCGGCGTTATTATTGTCATTATCTTCTTTTTATCGTCGTTATTATCGTCGTTAATATCATCGTCATTATCGTCGTTTTTATCATCATAATTATATTCGTTATTATCGTCGTTAATATCGTTATTATCATCGTTGTTATCGTACTTATTATCCTCATAATTATCGTCGTTAATATCGTCGTTATTTAGTCATAATCATTGTCGTTAATGTCGTCGTTATTATCGTCATTATCTTCGTTGTTATCGTCATAATTATCATCGTTAATATCGTCGTTATTATTGTCATTATCTTCTTTTTATCGTCGTTATTATCGTCGTTAATATCATCGTCATTATCTTCGTTTTTATCATCATAATTATAGTCGTTATTATCGTCGTTAATATCGTCATTATCATCGTTGTTATCGTTCTTATTATCCTCATAATTATCGTCGTTAATATCGTCGTTATTTTGTCATAATCATCGTCGTTAATGTCGTCGTTATTATCTTCATTATCTTTGTTGTTATCGTCGTTATTATCGTCGTTAATATCGTCGTTATTATCGTCGTTATTATCGTCGTTAATATCGTCGTTAATATCGTCATTATCATCGTTGTTATCGTCATTATTATCCTCATAATTATCGTCATTAATATCGTCGTTATTTTGTCATAATTATCATCGTTAATTTCTTTGTTATTATTGTCATTATCTTCTTTTTATCGTCGTTATTATCGTCGTTAATATCGTCGTTATTATTGTCGTTATTATCGTCGTTAATATCGTCGTTTATATCGTCATTATCATCGTTGTTATCGTCCTTATTATCCTCATAATTATCGTCGTTAATATCGTCGTTATTTTGTCATAATCATCGTCGTTAATGTCGTCGTTATTATCGTCATTATCTTCCTTGTTATCGTCCTTATTATCCTCATAATTATCGTCGTTAATATCGTCGTTATTTTGTCATAATCATCGTCGTTAATGTCGTCGTTATTATCGTCATTATCTTCGTTGTTATCGTCATAATTATCATCGTTAATATCGGCGTTATTATTGTCATTATCTTCTTTTTATCGTCGTTATTATCGTCGTTAATATCATCGTCATTATCGTCGTTTTTATCATCATAATTATAGTCGTTATTATCGTCGTTAATATCGTCATTATCTTCCTTTTTATCGTCCTTATTATCCTCATAATTATCGTCGTTAATATCGTCGTTATTTTGTCATAATCATCGTCGTTAATGACGTCGTTATTATCGTCATTATCTTCGTTGTTATCGTCATAATTATCATCGTTAATATAGGCTTTATTATTGTCATTATCTTCTTTTTATCGTCGTTATTATCGTCGTTAATATCATCGTCATTATCGTCGTTATTATCGTCGTTAATATCATCGTCATTATCGTCGTTTTTATCATCATAATTATATTCGTTATTATCGTCGTTAATATCGTTATTATCATCGTTGTTATCGTACTTATTATCCTCATAATTATCGTCGTTAATATCGTCGTTATTTAGTCATAATCATTGTCGTTAATGTCGTCGTTATTATCGTCATTATCTTCGTTGTTATCGTCATAATTGTCATCGTTAATATCGGCGTTATTATTGTCATTATCTTCTTTTTATCGTCGTTATTATCGTCGTTAATATCGTCGTTATTATTGTCGTTATTATCGTCGTTAATATCGTCGTTAATATCGTCATTATCATCGATGTTATCGTCCTTATTATACTCATAATTATCGTCATTAATATCGTCGTTATTTTGTCTAATCATCGTCGTTATTATCGTCGTTATTATCGTCATTATTATCGTTGTTATCGTTCTTATTATCCTCATAATTATCGTCGTTAATATCGTCGATATTTAGTCATAATCATCGTCGTTAATGTCGTCGTTATTATCGTCATTATCTTCGTTGTTATCGTCATAATTATCATCGTTAATATCGTCGTTATTATTGTCATTATCTTCTTTTTATCGTCGTTATTATCGTCGTTAATATCGTCGTTTTTATCATCATAATTATAGTCGTTATTATCGTCGTTAATATCGTCATTATCATCGTTGTTATCGTTCTTATTATCCTCATAATTATCGTCGTTATTTTGTCATAATCATCGTCGTTAATGTCGTCGTTATTATCGTCATTATCTTCGTTGTTATCGTCATAATTATCATCGTTAATATCGTCGTTATTATCGTCATTATCTTCGTTGTTATCGTCGTTATTATCGTCGTTAATATCGTCGTTATTATCGTCGTTATTATCGTCGTTAATATCGTCGTTTATATCGTCATTATCATCGTTGTTATCGTCGTTTTTATCATCATAATTATCGTCGTTAATATCGTCGTTATTTTGTCATAATCATCGTCGTTAATGTCGTCGTTATTATCGTCATTATCTTCCTTTTTATCGTCCTTATTATCCTCATAATTATCGTCGTTAATATCGTCGTTATTTTGTCATAATCATCGTCGTTAATGACGTCGTTATTATCGTCATTATCTTCGTTGTTATCGTCATAATTATCATCGTTAATATCGGCGTTATTATTGTCATTATCTTCTTTTTATCGTCGTTATTATCGTCGTTAATATCATCGTCATTATCGTCGTTATTATCGTCGTTAATATCATCGTCATTATCGTCGTTTTTATCATCATAATTATATTCGTTATTATCGTCGTTAATATCGTTATTATCATCGTTGTTATCGTACTTATTATCCTCATAATTAACGTCGTTAATATCGTCGTTATTTAGTCATAATCATTGTCGTTAATGTCGTCGTTATTATCGTCATTATCTTCGTTGTTATCGTCATAATTATCATCGTTAATATCGGCGTTATTATTGTCATTATCTTCTTTTTATCGTCGTTAATATCGTCGTTATTATCGTCGTTATTATCGTCGTTATTATCGTCGTTAATATCGTCGTTTATATCGTCATTATCATCGTTGTTATCGTCCTTATTATCCTCATAATTATCGTCGTTAATATCGTCGTTATTTTGTCATAATCATCGTCGTTATTATCGTCGTTATTATCGTCATTATCATCGTTGTTATCGTTCTTATTATCCTCATAATTATCGTCGTTAATATCGTCGATATTTAGTCATAATCATCGTCGTTAATGTCGTCGTTATTATCGCCATTATCTTCGTTGTTATCGTCATAATTATCATCGTTAATATCGTCGTTATTATTGTCATTATCTTCTTTTTATCGTCGTTATTATCGTCGTAAATATCATCGTCATTATCTTCGTTTTTATCATCATAATTATAGTCGTTATTATCGTCGTTAATATCGTCATTATCATCGTTGTTATCGTTCTTATTATCCTCATAATTATCGTCGTTAATATCGTCGTTATTTAGTCATAATCATCGTCGTTAATGACGTCGTTATTATCGTCATTATCTTCGTTGTTATCGTCATAATTATCATCGTTAATATCGTCGATATTATTGTCATTATCTTCTTTTTATCGACGTTATTATCGTAGTTAATATCGTCGTTATTATCGTCGTTATTATCGTCGTTAATATCGTCGTTTATATCGTCATTATCATCGTTGTTATCGACCTTATTATCCTCATAATTATCGTCGTTAATATCGTCGTCAATTTGTCATAATCATCGTCGTTAATGTCGTCGTTATTATCGTCATTATCTTCCTTGTTATCGTCCTTATTATCCTCATAATTATCGTCGTTAATATCGTCGTTATTTAGTCATAATCATCGTCGTTAATGTCGTCGTTTTATCGTCATTATCTTCGTTGTTATCGTCATAATTATCATCGTCAAAATCGTCGTTATTATTGTCATTATCTTCTTTTTATCGTCGTTATTATCGTCGTAAATATCATCGTCATTATCTTCGTTTTTATCATCATAATTATAGTCGTTATTATCGTCGTTAATATCGTCATTATCATCGTTGTTATCGTTCTTATTATCCTCATAATTATCGTCGTTAATATCGTCGTTATTTTGTCATAATCATCGTCGTTAATGTCGTCGTTATTATCTTCATTATCTTTGTTGTTATCGTCGTTATTATCGTCGTTAATATCGTCGTTATTATCGTCGTTATTATCGTCGTTAATATCGTCGTTAATATCGTCATTATCATCGTTGTTATCGTCATTATTATCGTCATTAATATCGTCGTTATTTTGTCATAATTATCATCGTTAATTTCTTTGTTATTATTGTCATTATCTTCTTTTTATCGACGTTATTATCGTCGTTAATATCGTCGTTATTATTGTCGTTATTATCGTCGTTAATATCGTCGTTTATATCGTCATTATCATCGTTGTTATCGACCTTATTATCCTCATAATTATCGTCGTTAATATCGTCGTCAATTTGTCATAATCATCGTCGTTAATGTCGTCGTTATTATCGTCATTATCTTCCTTGTTATCGTCCTTATTATCCTCATAATTAACGTCGTTAATATCGTCGTTATTTTGTCATAATCATCGTCGTTAATGTCGTCGTTATTATCGTCATTATCTTCCTTGTTATCGCCATAATTATCATCGTTATATCGGCGTTATTATTGTCATTATCTTCTTTTTATCGTCGTTATTATCGTCGTTAATATCATCGTCATTATCGTCGTTTTTATCATCATAATTATAGTCGTTATTATCGTCGTTAATATCGTCATTATCATCGTTGTTATCGTTCTTATTATCCTCATAATTATCGTCGTTAATATCGTCGTTATTTTGTCATAATCATCGTCGTTAATGTCGTCGTTATTATCTTCATTATCTTTGTTGTTATCGTCGTTATTATCGTCGTTAATATCGTCGTTATTATCGTCGTTATTATCGTCGTTAATATCGTCGTTAATATCGTCATTATCATCGTTGTTATCGTCATTATTATCGTCATTAATATCGTCGTTATTTTGTCATAATTATCATCGTTAATTTCTTTGTTATTATTGTCATTATCTTCTTTTTATCGACGTTATTATCGTCGTTAATATCGTCGTTATTATTGTCGTTATTATCGTCGTTAATATCGTCGTTAATATCGTCGTTATCATCGTTGTTATCGTTCGTATTATCCTGATAATTATCATCGTTAATATCGTCGTTATTTTGTCATAATCATCGTCGTTAATGTCGTCGTTATTATCTTCATTATCTTCGTTGTTATCGTCGTTATTATCGTCGTTAATATCGTCGTTATTATCGTCGTTATTATCGTCGTTATTATCGTCGTTAATATCGTCGTTTATATCGTCATTATCATCGTTGTTATCGTCCTTATTATCCTCATAATTAACGTCGTTAATATCGTCGTTATTTTGTCATAATCATCGTCGTTAATGTCGTCGTTATTATCGTCATTATCTTCCTTGTTATCGCCATAATTATCATCGTTATATCGGCGTTATTATTGTCATTATCTTCTTTTTATCGTCGTTATTATCGTCGTTAATATCATCGTCATTATCGTCGTTTTTATCATCATAATTATAGTCGTTATTATCGTCGTTAATATCGTCATTATCATCGTTGTTATCGTTCTTATTATCCTCATAATTATCGTCGTTAATATCGTCGTTATTTTGTCATAATCATCGTCGTTAATGTCGTCGTTATTATTTTCATATCTTCGTTGTTATCGTCGTTATTATCGTCGTTAATATCGTCGTTATTTTGTCATAATCATCGTCGTTAATGTCGTCGTTATTATCTTCATTATCTTCGTTGTTATCGTCGTTATTATCGTCGTTAATATCGTCGTTATTATCGTCGTTAATATCGTCGTTAATATCGTCATTATCATCGTTGTTATCGTCCTTTTTATCCACATAATAATCGTCATTAATTACGTCGTTATTTTGTCATAATCATCGTCTTTAATGTCGTCGTTATTATCGTCATTATCTTCGATGTTATCGTCATAATTATCATCGTTAATATCGTCGTTATTATTGTCATTATCTTCTTTTTATCGTCGTTATTATCGTAGTTAATATCGTCGTAATTATCGTCGTTATTATCGTCGTTAATATCGTCGCTTATATCCTCATTATCATCGTTGTTATCGTCCTTTTTATCCTCATAATAATCGTCGTTAATTACGTCGTTATTTTGTCATAATCATCGTCGTTAATGTTGTCGTTATTATCGTCATTATCTTCGTTGTTATCGTCGTTATTATCGTAGTTAATATCGTCGTTATTATCGTCGTTATTATCGTCGTTAATATCGTCGTTTATATCGTCATCATCATCGTTGTTATCGTCGTTTTTATCATCATAATTATCGTCGTTTATATCGTCGTTATTTTGTCATAATCATCGTCGTTAATGTCGTCGTTATTATCGTCATTTTCTTCCTTTTTATCGTCCTTATTATCCTCATAATTATCGTCGTTAATATCGTCGTTATTTTGTCATAATCATCGTCGTTAATGACGTCGTTATTATCGTCATTATCTTCGTTGTTATCGTCATAATTATCATCGTTAATGTCGTCGTTATTATCTTCATTATCTTTGTTGTTATCGTCGTTATTATCGTCGTTAATATCGTCGTTATTATCGTCGTTATTATCGTCGTTAATATCGTCGTTAATATCGTCATTATCATCGTTGTTATCGTCATTATTATCGTCATTAATATCGTCGTTATTTTGTCATAATTATCATCGTTAATTTCTTTGTTATTATAGTCATTATCTTCTTTTTATCGACGTTATTATCGTCGTTAATATCGTCGTTATTATTGTCGTTATTATCGTCGTTAATATCGTCGTTAATATCGTCGTTATCATCGTTGTTATCGTTCGTATTATCCTGATAATTATCATCGTTAATATCGTCGTTATTTTGTCATAATCATCGTCGTTAATGTCGTCGTTAATATCTTCATTATCTTCGTTGTTATCGTCGTTATTATCGTCGTTAATATCGTCGTTATTATCGTCGTTATTATCGTCGTTATTATCGTCGTTAATATCGTCGTTTATATCGTCATTATCATCGTTGTTATCGTCCTTATTATCCTCATAATTAACGTCGTTAATATCGTCGTTATTTTGTCATAATCATCGTCGTTAATGTCGTCGTTATTATCGTCATTATCTTCCTTGTTATCGCCATAATTATCATCGTTATATCGGCGTTATTATTGTCATTATCTTCTTTTTATCGTCGTTATTATCGTCGTTAATATCATCGTCATTATCGTCGTTTTTATCATCATAATTATAGTCGTTATTATCGTCGTTAATATCGTCATTATCATCGTTGTTATCGTTCTTATTATCCTCATAATTATCGTCGTTAATATCATCGTTATTTTGTCATAATCATCGTCGTTAATGTCGTCGTTATTATCTTCATTATCTTTGTTGTTATCGTCGTTATTATCGTCGTTAATATCGTCGTTATTATCGTCGTTATTATCGTCGTTAATATCGTCGTTAATATCGTCATTATCATCGTTGTTATCGTCATTATTATCGTCATTAATATCTTCATTATTTTGTCATAATTATCATCGTTAATTTCTTTGTTATTATTGTCATTATCTTCTTTTTATCGACGTTATTATCGTCGTTAATATCGTCGTTATTATTGTCGTTATTATCGTCGTTAATATCGTCGTTAATATCGTCGTTATCATCGTTGTTATCGTTCGTATTATCCTGATAATTATCATCGTTAATATCGTCGTTATTTTGTCATAATCATCGTCGTTAATGTCGTCGTTATTATCTTCATTATCTTCGTTGTTATCGTCGTTATTATCGTCGTTAATATCGTCGTTATTATCGTCGTTAATATCGTCGTTAATATCGTCATTATCATCGTTGTTATCGTCCTTTTTATCCACATAATAATCGTCATTAATTACGTCGTTATTTTGTCATAATCATCGTCGTTAATGTCGTCGTTATTATCGTCATTATCTTCGATGTTATCGTCATAATTATCATCGTTAATATCGTCGTTATTATTGTCATTATCTTCTTTTTATCGTCGTTATTATCGTAGTTAATATCGTCGTAATTATCGTCGTTATTATCGTCGTTAATATCGTCGCTTATATCCTCATTATCATCGTTGTTATCGTCCTTTTTATCCTCATAATTATCATCGTTAATATCGTCGTTATTTTGTCATAATCATCGTCGTTAATGTCGTCGTTATTATCTTCATTATCTTCGTTGTTATCGTCGTTATTATCGTCGTTAATATCGTCGTTATTATCGTCGTTAATATCGTCGTTAATATCGTCATTATCATCGTTGTTATCGTCCTTTTTATCCACATAATAATCGTCATTAATTACGTCGTTATTTTGTCATAATCATCGTCGTTAATGTCGTCGTTATTATCGTCATTATCTTCGTTGTTATCGCCATAATTATCATCGTTAATATCGGCGTTATTATTGTCATTATCTTCTTTTTATCGTCGTTATTAACGTCGTTAATATCATCGTCATTATCGTCGTTTTTATCATCATAATTATATTCGTTATTATCGTCGTTAATATCGTTATTATCATCGTTGTTATCGTACTTATTATCCTCATAATTATCGTCGTTAATATCGTCGTTATTTAGTCATAATCATCGTCGTTAATGACGTCGTTATTATCGTCATTATCTTCGTTGTTATCGTCATAATTATCATCGTTAATATCGTCGATATTATTGTCATTATCTTCTTTTTATCGGCGTTATTATCGTAGTTAATATCGTCGTTATTATCGTCGTTATTATCGTCGTTAATATCGTCGTTTATATCGTCATTATCATCGTTGTTATCGACCTTATTATCCTCATAATTATCGTCGTTAATATCGTCGTCAATTTGTCATAATCATCGTCGTTAATGTCGTCGTTATTATCGTCATTATCTTCCTTGTTATCGTCATAATTATCATCGTTAATATCGTCGTTATTATTGTCATTATCTTCTTTTTATCGTCGTTATTATCGTCGTTAATATCATCGTCATTATCTTCGTTTTTATCATCATAATTATAGTCGTTATTATCGTCGTTAATATCGTCATTATCATCGTTGTTATCGTTCTTATTATCCTCATAATTATCGTCGTTAATATCGTCGTTATTTTGTCATAATCATCGTCGTTAATGTCGTCGTTATTATCTTCATTATCTTTGTTGTTATCGTCGTTATTATCGTCGTTAATATCGTCGTTATTATCGTCGTTATTATCGTCGTTAATATCGTCGTTAATATCGTCATTATCATCGTTGTTATCGTCATTATTATCCTCATAATTATCGTCATTAATATCGTCGTTATTTTGTCATAATTATCATCGTTAATTTCTTTGTTATTATTGTCATTATCTTCTTTTTATCGTCGTTATTATCGTCGTTAATATCGTCGTTATTTTGTCGTTATTATCGTCGTTAATATCGTCGTTTATATCGTCATTATCATCGTTGTTATCGTCCTTATTATCCTCATAATTATCGTCGTTAATATCGTCGTTATTTTGTCATAATCATCGTCGTTAATGTCGTCGTTATTATCGTCATTATCTTCCTTGTTATCGTCCTTATTATCCTCATAATTATCGTCGTTAATATCGTCGTTATTTTGTCATAATCATCGTCGTTAATGTCGTCGTTATTATCGTCATTATCTTCGTTGTTATCGTCATAATTATCATCGTTAATATCGGCGTTATTATTGTCATTATCTTCTTTTTATCGTCGTTATTATCGTCGTTAATATCATCGTCATTATCGTCGTTTTTATCATCATAATTATAGTCGTTATTATCGTCGTTAATATCGTCATTATCTTCCTTTTTATCGTCCTTATAATCCTCATAATTATCTTCGTTAATATCGTCGTTATTTTGTCATAATCATCGTCGTTAATGACGTCGTTATTATCGTCATTATCTTCGTTGTTATCGTCATAATTATCATCGTTAATATCGGCGTTATTATTGTCATTATCTTCTTTTTATCGTCGTTATTATCGTCGTTAATATCATCGTCATTATCGTCGTTATTATCGTCGTTAATATCATCGTCATTATCGTCGTTTTTATCATCATAATTATATTCGTTATTATCGTCGTTAATATCGTTATTATCATCGTTGTTATCGTACTTATTATCCTCATAATTATCGTCGTTAATATCGTCGTTATTTAGTCATAATCATTGTCGTTAATGTCGTCGTTATTATCGTCATTATCTTCGTTGTTATCGTCATAATTATCATCGTTAATATCGGCGTTATTATTGTCATTATCTTCTTTTTATCGTCGTTATTATCGTCGTTAATATCGTCGTTATTATTGTCGTTATTATCGTCGTTAATATCGTCGTTAATATCGTCATTATCATCGATGTTATCGTCCTTATTATACTCATAATTATCGTCATTAATATCGTCGTTATTTTGTCTAATCATCGTCGTTATTATCGTCGTTATTATCGTCATTATCATCGTTGTTATCGTTCTTATTATCCTCATAATTATCGTCGTTAATATCGTCGATATTTAGTCATAATCATCGTCGTTAATGTCGTCGTTATTATCGTCATTATCTTCGTTGTTATCGTCATAATTATCATCGTTAATATCGTCGTTATTATTGTCATTATCTTCTTTTTATCGTCGTTATTATCGTCGTTAATATCATCGTCATTATCTTCGTTTTTATCATCATAATTATAGTCGTTATTATCGTCGTTAATATCGTCATTATCATCGTTGTTATCGTTCTTATTATCCTCATAATTATCGTCGTTAATATCGTCGTTATTTTGTCATAATCATCGTCGTTAATGTCGTCGTTATTATCTTCATTATCTTCGTTGTTATCGTCGTTATTATCGTCGTTAATATCGTCGTTATTATCGTCGTTTTTATCGTCGTTAATATCGTCATTATCATCGTTGTTATCGTCCTTATTATCCTTATAATTATCGTCATTAATATCGTCGTTATTTTGTCATTATTATCATCGTTAATATCTTCGTTATTATTGTCATTATCTTCTTTTTATCGTCGTTATTATCGTCGTTAATAACGTCGTTATTATTGTCGTTATTATCGTCGTTAATATCGTCGACAATATCGTCATTATCATCAATGTTATCGTCCTTATTATACTCATAATTATCGTCGTTAATATCGTCGTTATTTTGTCATAATCGTCGTCGTTAATGTCGTCGTTATTATCGTCATTATCTTCGTTGTTATCGTCATAATTATCATCGTTAATATCGTCGTTATTATTGTCATTAACTTCTTTTTATCGTCGTTAATATCATCGTCATTATCGTCGTTATTTTGTCATAATCATCGTCGTTAATGTCGTCGTTATTATTTTCATTATCTTCGTTGTTATCGTCGTTATTATTGTCGTTAATATCGTCGTTATTATCGTCGTTATTATCGTCGTTAATATCGACATTATCATCGTTGTTATCGTTCTTATTATCCTCATAATTATCGTCGTTAATATCGTCGTTATTTAGTCATAATCATCGTCGTTAATGACGTCGTTATTATCGTCATTAACTTCGTTGTTATCGTCATAATTATCATCGTTAATATCGTCGATATTATTGTCATTATCTTCTTTTTATCGACGTTATTATCGTAGTTAATATCGTCGTTATTATCGTCGTTATTATCGTCGTTAATATCGTCGTTTATATCGTCATTATCATCGTTGTTATCGACCTTATTATCCTCATAATTATCGTCGTTAATATCGTCGTTATTTTGTCATAATCATCGTCGTTAATGTCGTCGTTATTATCGTCATTATCTTCGTTGTTATCGTCATAATTATCATCGTTAATATCGGCGTTATTATTGTCATTATCTTCTTTTTATCGTCGTTATTATCGTCGTTAATATCATCGTCATTATCGTCGTTTTTATCATCATAATTATAGTCGTTATTATCGTCGTTAATATCGTCATTATCTTCCTTTTTATCGTCCTTATAATCCTCATAATTATCGTCGTTAATATCGTCGTTATTTTGTCATAATCATCGTCGTTAATGACGTCGTTATTATCGTCATTATCTTCGTTGTTATCGTCATAATTATCATCGTTAATATCGGCGTTATTATTGTCATTATCTTCTTTTTATCGTCGTTATTATCGTCGTTAATATCATCGTCATTATCGTCGTTATTATCGTCGTTAATATCATCGTCATTATCGTCGTTTTTATCATCATAATTATATTCGTTATTATCGTCGTTAATATCGTTATTATCATCGTTGTTATCGTACTTATTATCCTCATAATTATCGTCGTTAATATCGTCGTTATTTAGTCATAATCATTGTCGTTAATGTCGTCGTTATTATCGTCATTATCTTCGTTGTTATCGTCATAATTATCATCGTTAATATCGGCGTTATTATTGTCATTATCTTCTTTTTATCGTCGTTATTATCGTCGTTAATATCGTCGTTATTATTGTCGTTATTATCGTCGTTAATATCGTCGTTAATATCGTCATTATCATCGATGTTATCGTCCTTATTATACTCATAATTATCGTCATTAATATCGTCGTTATTTTGTCTAATCATCGTCGTTATTATCGTCGTTATTATCGTCATTATCATCGTTGTTATCGTTCTTATTATCCTCATAATTATCGTCGTTAATATCGTCGATATTTAGTCATAATCATCGTCGTTAATGTCGTCGTTATTATCGTCATTATCTTCGTTGTTATCGTCATAATTATCATCGTTAATATCGTCGTTATTATTGTCATTATCTTCTTTTTATCGTCGTTATTATCGTCGTTAATATCATCGTCATTATCTTCGTTTTTATCATCATAATTATAGTCGTTATTATCGTCGTTAATATCGTCATTATCATCGTTGTTATCGTTCTTATTATCCTCATAATTATCGTCGTTAATATCGTCGTTATTTTGTCATAATCATCGTCGTTAATGTCGTCGTTATTATCTTCATTATCTTCGTTGTTATCGTCATAATTATCATCGTTAATATCGTCGTTATTATTGTCATTATCTTCTTTTTATCGTCGTTAATATCATCGTCATTATCGTCGTTATTTTGTCATAATCATCGTCGTTAATGTCGTCGTTATTATTTTCATTATCTTCGTTGTTATCGTCGTTATTATTGTCGTTAATATCGTCGTTATTATCGTCGTTATTATAGTCGTTAATATCGACATTATCATCGTTGTTATCGTTCTTATTATCCTCATAATTATCGTCGTTAATATCGTCGTTATTTAGTCATAATCATCGTCGTTAATGACGTCGTTATTATCGTCATTATCTTCGTTGTTATCGTCATAATTATCATCGTTAATATCGTCGATATTATTGTCATTATCTTCTTTTTATCGACGTTATTATCGTAGTTAATATCGTCGTTATTATCGTCGTTATTATCGTCGTTAATATCGTCGTTTATATCGTCATTATCATCGTTGTTATCGACCTTATTATCCTCATAATTATCGTCGTTAATATCGTCGTCAATTTGTCATAATCATCGTCGTTAATGTCGTCGTTATTATCGTCATTATCTTCCTTGTTATCGTCCTTGTTATCCTCATAATTATCGTCGTTAATATCGTCGTTATTTAGTCATAATCATCGTCGTTAATGTCGTCGTTTTATCGTCATTATCTTCGTTGTTATCGTCATAATTATCATCGTCAATATCGGCGTTATTATTGTCATTATCTTCTTTTTATCGTCGTTATTATCGTCGTTAATATCATCGTCATTATCGTCGTTTTTATCATCATAATTATAGTCGTTATTATCGTCGTTAATATCGTCATTATCATCGTTGTTATCGTCCTTTTTATCCACATAATAATCGTCATTAATTACGTCGTTATTTTGTCATAATCATCGTCGTTAATGTCGTCGTTATTATCGTCATTATCTTCCTTGTTATCGTCCTTATTATCCTCATAATTATCGTCGTTAATATCGTCGTTATTTAGTCATAATCATCGTCGTTAATGTCGTCGTTATTATCGTCATTATCTTCGTTGTTATCGTCATAATTATCATCGTTAATATCGGCGTTATTATTGTCATTATCTTCTTTTTATCGTCGTTAATATCATCGTCATTATCGTCGTTTTTATCATCATAATTATAGTCGTTATTATCGTCGTTAATATCGTCATTATCATCGTTGTTATCGTTCTTATTATCCTCATAATTATCGTCGTTAATATCGTCGTTATTTTGTCATAATCATCGTCGTTAATGTCGTCGTTATTATCGTCATTATCTTCGATGTTATCGTCATAATTATCATCGTTAATATCGTCGTTATTATCGTCATTATCTTCGTTGTTATCGTCGTTATTATCGTAGTTAATATCGTCGTTATTATCGTCGTTATTATCGTCGTTAATATCGTCGTTTATATCGTAATTATCATCGTTGTTATCGTCGTTTTTATCATCATAATTATCGTCGTTAATATCGTCGTTATTTTGTCATAATCATCGTCGTTAATGTCGTCGTTATTATCGTCATTATCTTCCTTTTTATCGTCCTTATTATCCTCATAATTATCGTCGTTAATATCGTCGTTATTTTGTCATAATCATCGTCGTTAATGACGTCGTTATTATCGTCATTATCTTCGTTGTTATCGTCATAATTATCATCGTTAATATCGGCGTTATTATTGTCATTATCTTCTTTTTATCGTCGTTATTATCGTCGTTAATATCATCGTCATTATCGTCGTTATTATCGTCGTTAATATCATCGTCATTATCGTCGTTTTTATCATCATAATTATATTCGTTATTATCGTCGTTAATATCGTTATTATCATCGTTGTTATCGTACTTATTATCCTCATAATTATCGTCGTTAATATCGTCGTTATTTAGTCATAATCATTGTCGTTAATGTCGTCGTTATTATCGTCATTATCTTCGTTGTTATCGTCATAATTATCATCGTTAATATCGGCGTTATTATTGTCATTATCTTCTTTTTATCGTCGTTAATATCGTCGATATTTAGTCATAATCATCGTCGTTAATGTCGTCGTTATTATCGCCATTATCTTCGTTGTTATCGTCATAATTATCATCGTTAATATCGTCGTTATTATTGTCATTATCTTCTTTTTATCGTCGTTATTATCGTCGTAAATATCATCGTCATTATCTTCGTTTTTATCATCATAATTATAGTCGTTATCTTCGTCGTTAATATCGTCATTATCATCGTTGTTATCGTTCTTATTATCCTCATAATTATCGTCGTTAATATCGTCGTTATTTTGTCATAATCATCGTCGTTAATGTCGTCGTTATTATCTTCATTATCTTTGTTGTTATCGTCGTTATTATCGTCGTTAATATCGTCGTTATTATCGTCGTTATTATCGTCGTTAATATCGTCGTTAATATCGTCATTATCATCGTTGTTATCGTCATTATTATCCTCATAATTATCGTCATTAATATCGTCGTTATTTTGTCATAATTATCATCGTTAATTTCTTTGTTATTATTGTCATTATCTTCTTTTTATCGACGTTATTATCGTCGTTAATATCGTCGTTATTATTGTCGTTATTATCGTCGTTAATATCGTCGTTAATATCGTCGTTATCATCGTTGTTATCGTTCGTATTATCCTGATAATTATCATCGTTAATATCGTCGTTATTTTGTCATAATCATCGTCGTTAATGTCGTCGTTATTATCTTCATTATCTTCGTTGTTATCGTCGTTATTATCGTCGTTAATATCGTCGTTATTATCGTCGTTATTATCGTCGTTATTATCGTAGTTAATATCGTCGTTTATATCGTCATTATCATCGTTGTTATCGTCCTTATTATCCTCATAATTATCGTCGTTAATATCGTCGTTATTTTGTCATAATCATCGTCGTTAATGTCGTCGTTATTATCGTCATTATCTTCCTTGTTATCGCCATAATTATCATCGTTATATCGGCGTTATTATTGTCATTATCTTCTTTTTATCGTCGTTATTATCGTCGTTAATATCATCGTCATTATCGTCGTTTTTATCATCATAATTATAGTCGTTATTATCGTCGTTAATATTGTCATTATCATCGTTGTTATCGTTCTTATTATCCTCATAATTATCGTCGTTAATATCGTCGTTATTTTGTCATAATCATCGTCGTTAATGTCGTCGTTATTATTTTCATATCTTCGTTGTTATCGTCGTTATTATCGTCGTTAATATCGTCGTTATTTTGTCATAATCATCGTCGTTAATGTCGTCGTTATTATCAACATTATCTTCGTTGTTATCGTCGTTATTATCGTCGTTAATATCGTCGTTATTTTCGTCGTTAATATCGTCGTTAATATCGTCATTATCATCGTTGTTATCGTCCTTTTTATCCACATAATAATCGTCATTAATTACGTCGTTATTTTGTCATAATCATCGTCGTTAATGTCGTCGTTATTATCGTCATTATCTTCGATGTTATCGTCATAATTATCATCGTTAATATCGTCGTTATTATTGTCATTATCTTCTTTTTATCGTCGTTATTATCGTAGTTAATATCGTCGTAATTATCGTCGTTATTATCGTCGTTAATATCGTCGCTTATATCCTCATTATCATCGTTGTTATCGTCCTTTTTATCCTCATAATAATCGTCGTTAATTACGTCGTTATTTTGTCATAATCATCGTCGTTAATGTTGTCGTTATTATCGTCATTATCTTAGTTGTTATCGTCGTTATTATCGTAGTTAATATCGTCGTTATTATCGTCGTTATTATCGTCGTTAATATCGTCGTTTATATCGTCATTATCATCGTTGTTATCGTCGTTTTTATCATCATAATTATCGTCGTTAATATCGTCGTTATTTTGTCATAATCATCGTCGTTAATGACGTCGTTATTATCGTCATTATCTTCGTTGTTATCGTCATAATTATCATCGTTAATATCGGCGTTATTATTGTCATTATCTTCTTTTTATCGTCGTTATTATCGTCGTTATTAACATCGTCATTATCGTCGTTTTTATCATCATAATTATATTCGTTATTATCGTCGTTAATATCGTTATTATCATCGTTGTTATCGTACTTATTATCCTCATAATTATCGTCGTTAATATCGTCGTTATTTAGTCATAATCATTGTCGTTAATGTCGTCGTTATTATCGTCATTATCTTCGTTGTTATCGTCATAATTATCATCGTTAATATCGTCGTTATTATTGTCATTATCTTCTTTTTATCGTCGTTATTATCGTCGTTAATATCATCGTCATTATCTTCGTTTTTATCATCATAATTATAGTCGTTATTATCGTCGTTAATATCGTCATTATCATCGTTGTTATCGTTCTTATTATCCTCATAATTATCGTCGTTAATATCGTCGTTATTTTGTCATAATCATCGTCGTTAATGTCGTCGTTATTATCTTCATTATCTTTGTTGTTATCGTCGTTATTATCGTCGTTAATATCGTCGTTATTATCGTCGTTATTATCGTCGTTAATATCGTCGTTAATATCGTCATTATCATCGTTGTTATCGTCATTATTATCCTCATAATCATCGTCATTAATATCGTCGTTAATTTGTCATAATTATCATCGTTAATTTCTTTGTTATTATTGTCATTATCTTCTTTTTATCATCGTTATTATCGTCGTTAATATCGTCGTTATTATTGTCGTTATTATCGTCGTTAATATCGTCGTTAATATCGTCGTTATCATCGTTGTTATCGTTCGTATTATCCTGATAATTATCATCGTTAATATCGTCGTTATTTTGTCATAATCATCGTCGTTAATGTCGTCGTTATTATCTTCATTATCTTCGTTGTTATCGTCGTTATTATCGTCGTTAATATCGTCGTTATTATCGTCGTTATTAACGTCGTTATTATCGTCCTTAATATCGTCGTTTATATCGTCATTATCATCGTTGTTATCGTCCTTATTATCCTCATAATTATCGTCGTTAATATCGTCGTTATTTTGTCATAATCATCGTCGTTAATGTCGTCGTTATTATCGTCATTATCTTCCTTGTTATCGTCCTTATTATCCTCATAATTATCGTCGTTAATATCGTCGTTATTTTGTCATAATCATCGTCGTTAATATCGTCGTTAATATCGTCATTATCATCGTTGTTATCGTCCTTTTTATCCACATAATAATCGTCATTAATTACGTCGTTATTTTGTCATAATCATCGTCGTTAATGTCGTCGTTATTATCGTCATTATCTTCGATGTTATCGTCATAATTATCATTGTTAATATCGTCGTTATTATTGTCATTATCTTCTTTTTATCGTCGTTTTAATCGTAGTTAATATCGTCGTAATTATCGTCGTTATTATCGTCGTTAATATCGTCGCTTATATCCTCATTATCATCGTTGTTATCGTCCTTTTTATCCTCATAATAATCGTCGTTAATTACGTCGTTATTTTGTCATAATCATCGTCGTTAATGTTGTCGTTATTATCGTCATTATCTTCGTTGTTATCGTCGTTATTATCGTAGTTAATATCGTCGTTATTATCGTCGTTATTATCGTCGTTAATATCGTCGTTTATATCGTCATTATCATCGTTGTTATCGTCGTTTTTATCATCATAATTATCGTCGTTTATATCGTCGTTATTTTGTCATAATCATCGTCGTTAATGTCGTCGTTATTATCGTCATTATCTTCCTTTTTATCGTCCTTATTATCCTCATAATTATCGTCGTTAATATCGTCGTTATTTTGTCATAATCATCGTCGTTAATGACGTCGTTATTATCGTCATTATCTTCGTTGTTATCGTCATAATTATCATCGTTAATATCGGCGTTATTATTGTCATTATCTTCTTTTTATCGTCGTTATTATCATCGTTAATATCATCGTCATTATCGTCGTTTTTATCATCATAATTATATTCGTTAATATCGTCGCTTATATCCTCATTATCATCGTTGTTATCGTCCTTTTTATCCTCATAATAATGGTCGTTAATTACGTCGTTATTTTGTCATAATCATCGTCGTTAATGTTGTCGTTATTATCGTCATTATCTTCGTTGTTATCGTCGTTATTATCGTAGTTAATATCGTCGTTATTATCGTCGTTATTATCGTCGTTAATATCGTCGTTTATATCGTCATTATCATCGTTGTTATCGTCGTTTTTATCATCATAATTATCGTCGTTTATATCGTCGTTATTTTGTCATAATCATCGTCGTTAATGTCGTCGTTATTATCGTCATTATCTTCCTTTTTATCGTCCTTATTATCCTCATAATTATCGTCATTAATATCGTCGTTATTTTGTCATAATCATCGTCGTTAATGTCGTCGTTATTATCGTCATTATCATCGTTGTTATCGTCCTTATTATCCTCATAATTATGGTCGTTAATATCGTCGTTATTTTTCATAATCATAGTCGTTAATGTCGTCGTTATTATCGTCATTATCTTCGTTGTTATCGTCATAATTATCATCGTTAATATCGTCGTTATTATTGTCATTATCTTCTTTTTATCGTCGTTATTATCGTCGTTAATATCATCGTCATTATCTTCGTTTTTATCATCATAATTATAGTCGTTATTATCGTCGTTAATATCGTCATTATCATCGTTGTTATCGTTCTTATTATCCTCATAATTATCGTCGTTAATATCGTCGTTATTTTGTCATAATCATCGTCGTTAATGTCGTCGTTATTATCTTCATTATCTTTGTTGTTATCGTCGTTATTATCGTCGTTAATATCGTCGTTATTATCGTCGTTATTATCGTCGTTAATATCGTCGTTAATATCGTCATTATCATCGTTGTTATCGTCATTATTATCCTCATAATCATCGTCATTAATATCGTCGTTATTTTGTCATAATTATCATCGTTAATTTCTTTGTTATTATTGTCATTATCTTCTTTTTATCATCGTTATTATCGTCGTTAATATCGTCGTTATTATTGTCGTTATTATCGTCGTTAATATCGTCGTTAATATCGTCGTTATCATCGTTGTTATCGTTCGTATTATCCTGATAATTATCATCGTTAATATCGTCGTTATTTTGTCATAATCATCGTCGTTAATGTCGTCGTTATTATCTTCATTATCTTCGTTGTTATCGTCGTTATTATCGTCGTTAATATCGTCGTTATTATCGTCGTTATTATCGTCGTTATTATCGTCCTTAATATCGTCGTTTATATCGTCATTATCATCGTTGTTATCGTCCTTATTATCCTCATAATTATCGTCGTTAATATCGTCGTTATTTTGTCATAATCATCGTCGTTAATATCGTCGTTTATATCGTCATTATCATCGTTGTTATCGTCCTTATTATCCTCATAATTATCGTCGTTAATATCGTCGTTATTTTGTCATAATCATCGTCGTTAATGTCGTCGTTATTATCGTCATTATCATCGTTGTTATCGTTCTTATTATCCTCATAATTATCGTCGTTAATATCGTCGATATTTAGTCATAATCATCGTCGTTAATGTCGTCGTTATTATCGTCATTATCTTAGTTGTTATCGTCATAATTATCATCGTCAATATCGTCGTTATTATTGTCATTATCTTCTTTTTATCGTCGTTATTATCGTAGTTAATATCGTCGTTATTATCGTCGTTATTATCGTCGTTAATATCGTCGCTTATATCCTCATTATCATCGTTGTTATCGTCCTTTTTATCCTCATAATAATGGTCGTTAATTACGTCGTTATTTTGTCATAATCATCGTCGTTAATGTTGTCGTTATTATCGTCATTATCTTCGTTGTTATCGTCGTTATTATCGTAGTTAATATCGTCGTTATTATCGTCGTTATTATCGTCGTTAATATCGTCGTTTATATCGTCATTATCATCGTTGTTATCGTCGTTTTTATCATCATAATTATCGTCGTTTATATCGTCGTTATTTTGTCATAATCATCGTCGTTAATGTCGTCGTTATTATCGTCATTATCTTCCTTTTTATCGTCCTTATTATCCTCATAATTATCGTCGTTAATATCGTCGTTATTTTGTCATAATCATCGTCGTTAATGACGTCGTTATTATCGTCATTATCTTCGTTGTTATCGTCATAATTATCATCGTTAATATCGGCGTTATTATTGTCATTATCTTCTTTTTATCGTCGTTATTATCGTCGTTAATATCATCGTCATTATCGTCGTTTTTATCATCATAATTATATTCGTTATTATCGTCGTTAATATCGTTATTATCATCGTTGTTATCGTACTTATTATCCTCATAATTATCGTCGTTAATATCGTCGTTATTTAGTCATAATCATTGTCGTTAATGTCGTCGTTATTATCTTCATTATCTTTGTTGTTATCGTCGTTATTATCGTCGTTAATATCGTCGTTATTATCGTCGTTATTATCGTCGTTAATATCGTCGTTAATATCGTCATTATCATCGTTGTTATCGTCATTATTATCCTCATAATTATCGTCATTAATATCGTCGTTTTTTTGTCATAATTATCATCGTTAATTTCTTTGTTATTATTGTCATTATCTTCTTTTTATCGTCGTTATTATCGTTGTTAATATCGTCGTTATTATTGTCGTTATTATCGTCGATAATATCGTCGTTAATATCGTCGTTATCGTTCGTATTATCCTGATAATTATCATCGTTAATATTGTCGTTATTTTGTCATAATCATCGTCGTTAATGTCGTCGTTATTATCTTCATTATCTTCGTTGTTATCGTCGTTATTATCGTCGTTAATATCGTCGTTATTATCGTCGTTATTATCGTCGTTATTATCGTCGTTAATATCGTCGTTTATATCGTCATTATCATCGTTGTTATCGTCCTTATTATCCTCATAATTATCGTCGTTAATATCGTCGTTATTTTGTCATAATCATCGTCGTTAATGTCGTCGTTATTATCGTCATTATCATCGTTGTTATCGTTCTTATTATCCTCATAATTATCGTCGATATTTAGTCATAATCATCGTCGTTAATGTCGTCGTTATTATCGTCATTATCTTAGTTGTTATCGTCATAATTATCATCGTCAATATCGTCGTTATTATTGTCATTATCTTCTTTTTATCGTCGTTATTATCGTAGTTAATATCGTCGTTATTATCGTCGTTATTATCGTCGTTAATATCGTCGCTTATATCCTCATTATCATCGTTGTTATCGTCCTTTTTATCCTCATAATAATGGTCGTTAATTACGTCGTTATTTTGTCATAATCATCGTCGTTAATGTTGTCGTTATTATCGTCATTATCTTCGTTGTTATCGTCGTTATTATCGTAGTTAATATCGTCGTTATTATCGTCGTTATTATCGTCGTTAATATCGTCGTTTATATCGTCATTATCATCGTTGTTATCGTCGTTTTTATCATCATAATTATCGTCGTTTATATCGTCGTTATTTTGTCATAATCATCGTCGTTAATGTCGTCGTTATTATCGTCATTATCTTCCTTTTTATCGTCCTTATTATCCTCATAATTATCGTCGTTAATATCGTCGTTATTTTGTCATAATCATCGTCGTTAATGACGTCGTTATTATCGTCATTATCTTCGTTGTTATCGTCATAATTATCATCGTTAATATCGGCGTTATTATTGTCATTATCTTCTTTTTATCGTCGTTATTATCGTCGTTAATATCATCGTCATTATCGTCGTTTTTATCATCATAATTATATTCGTTATTATCGTCGTTAATATCGTTATTATCATCGTTGTTATCGTACTTATTATCCTCATAATTATCGTCGTTAATATCGTCGTTATTTAGTCATAATCATTGTCGTTAATGTCGTCGTTATTATCTTCATTATCTTTGTTGTTATCGTCGTTATTATCGTCGTTAATATCGTCGTTATTATCGTCGTTATTATCGTCGTTAATATCGTCGTTAATATCGTCATTATCATCGTTGTTATCGTCATTATTATCCTCATAATTATCGTCATTAATATCGTCGTTTTTTTGTCATAATTATCATCGTTAATTTCTTTGTTATTATTGTCATTATCTTCTTTTTATCGTCGTTATTATCGTTGTTAATATCGTCGTTATTATTGTCGTTATTATCGTCGATAATATCGTCGTTAATATCGTCGTTATCATCGTTGTTATCGTTCGTATTATCCTGATAATTATCATCGTTAATATTGTCGTTATTTTGTCATAATCATCGTCGTTAATGTCGTCGTTATTATCTTCATTATCTTCGTTGTTATCGTCGTTATTATCGTCGTTAATATCGTCGTTATTATCGTCGTTATTATCGTCGTTATTATCGTCGTTAATATCGTCGTTTATATCGTCATTATCATCGTTGTTATCGTCCTTATTATCCTCATAATTATCGTCGTTAATATCGTCGTTATTTTGTCATAATCATCGTCGTTAATGTCGTCGTTATTATCGTCATTATCATCGTTGTTATCGTTCTTATTATCCTCATAATTATCGTCGATATTTAGTCATAATCATCGTCGTTAATGTCGTCGTTATTATCGTCATTATCTTAGTTGTTATCGTCATAATTATCATCGTCAATATCGTCGTTATTATTGTCATTATCTTCTTTTTATCGTCGTTATTATCGTAGTTAATATCGTCGTTATTATCGTCGTTATTATCGTCGTTAATATCGTCGCTTATATCCTCATTATCATCGTTGTTATCGTCCTTTTTATCCTCATAATAATCGTCGTTAATTACGTCGTTATTTTGTCATAATCATCGTCGTTAATGTTGTCGTTATTATCGTCATTATCTTCGTTGTTATCGTCGTTATTATCGTAGTTAATATCGTCGTTATTATCGTCGTTATTATCGTCGTTAATATCGTCGTTTATATCGTCATTATCATCGTTGTTATCGTCGTTTTTATCATCATAATTATCGTCGTTTATATCGTCGTTATTTTGTCATAATCATCGTCGTTAATGTCGTCGTTATTATCGTCATTATCTTCCTTTTTATCGTCCTTATTATCCTCATAATTATCGTCGTTAATATCGTCGTTATTTTGTCATAATCATCGTCGTTAATGACGTCGTTATTATCGTCATTATCTTCGTTGTTATCGTCATAATTATCATCGTTAATATCGGCGTTATTATTGTCATTATCTTCTTTTTATCGTCGTTATTATCGTCGTTAATATCATCGTCATTATCGTCGTTTTTATCATCATAATTATATTCGTTATTATCGTCGTTAATATCGTTATTATCATCGTTGTTATCGTACTTATTATCCTCATAATTATCGTCGTTAATATCGTCGTTATATAGTCATAATCATTGTCGTTAATGTTGTCGTTATTATCTTCATTATCTTTGTTGTTATCGTCGTTATTATCGTCGTTAATATCGTCGTTATTATCGTCGTTATTATCGTCGTTAATATCGTCGTTAATATCGTCATTATCATCGTTGTTATCGTCATTATTATCCTCATAATTATCGTCATTAATATCGTCGTTTTTTTGTCATAATTATCATCGTTAATTTCTTTGTTATTATTGTCATTATCTTCTTTTTATCGTCGTTATTATCGTTGTTAATATTGTCGTTATTATTGTCGTTATTATCGTCGATAATATCGTCGTTAATATCGTCGTTATCATCGTTGTTATCGTTCGTATTATCCTGATAATTATCATCGTTAATATTGTCGTTATTTTGTCATAATCATCGTCGTTAATGTCGTCGTTATTATCTTCATTATCTTCGTTGTTATCGTCGTTATTATCGTCGTTAATATCGTCGTTATTATCGTCGTTATTATCGTCGTTATTATCGTCGTTAATATCGTCGTTTATATCGTCATTATCATCGTTGTTATCGTCCTTATTATCCTCATAATTATCGTCGTTAATATCGTCGTTATTTTGTCATAATCATCGTCGTTAATGTCGTCGTTATTATCGTCATTATCATCGTTGTTATCGTTCTTATTATCCTCATAATTATCGTCGTTAATATCGTCGATATTTAGTCATAATCATCGTCGTTAATGTCGTCGTTATTATCGTCATTATCTTAGTTGTTATCGTCATAATTATCATCGTCAATATCGTCGTTATTATTGACATTATCTTCTTTTTATCGTCGTTATTATCGTAGTTAATATCGTCGTTATTATCGTCGTTATTATCGTCGTTAATATCGTCGCTTATATCCTCATTATCATCGTTGTTATCGTCCTTTTTATCCTCATAATAATGGTCGTTAATTACGTCGTTATTTTGTCATAATCATCGTCGTTAATGTTGTCGTTATTATCGTCATTATCTTCGTTGTTATCGTCGTTATTATCGTAGTTAATATCGTCGTTATTATCGTCGTTATTATCGTCGTTAATATCGTCGTTTATATCGTCATTATCATCGTTGTTATCGTCGTTTTTATCATCATAATTATCGTCGTTTATATCGTCGTTATTTTGTCATAATCATCGTCGTTAATGTCGTCGTTATTATCGTCATTATCTTCCTTTTTATCGTCCTTATTATCCTCATAATTATCGTCGTTAATATCGTCGTTATTTTGTCATAATCATCGTCGTTAATGACGTCGTTATTATCGTCATTATCTTCGTTGTTATCGTCATAATTATCATCGTTAATATCGGCGTTATTATTGTCATTATCTTCTTTTTATCGTCGTTATTATCGTCGTTAATATCATCGTCATTATCGTCGTTTTTATCATCATAATTATATTCGTTATTATCGTCGTTAATATCGTTATTATCATCGTTGTTATCGTACTTATTATCCTCATAATTATCGTCGTTAATATCGTCGTTATTTAGTCATAATCATTGTCGTTAATGTCGTCGTTATTATCTTCATTATCTTTGTTGTTATCGTCGTTATTATCGTCGTTAATATCGTCGTTATTATCGTCGTTATTATCGTCGTTAATATCGTCGTTAATATCGTCATTATCATCGTTGTTATCGTCATTATTATCCTCATAATTATCGTCATTAATATCGTCGTTTTTTTGTCATAATTATCATCGTTAATTTCTTTGTTATTATTGTCATTATCTTCTTTTTATCGTCGTTATTATCGTTGTTAATATCGTCGTTATTATTGTCGTTATTATCGTCGATAATATCGTCGTTAATATCGTCGTTATCATCGTTGTTATCGTTCGTATTATCCTGATAATTATCATCGTTAATATTGTCGTTATTTTGTCATAATCATCGTCGTTAATGTCGTCGTTATTATCTTCATTATCTTCGTTGTTATCGTCGTTATTATCGTCGTTAATATCGTCGTTATTATCGTCGTTATTATCGTCGTTATTATCGTCGTTAATATCGTCGTTTATATCGTCATTATCATCGTTGTTATCGTCCTTATTATCCTCATAATTATCGTCGTTAATATCGTCGTTATTTTGTCATAATCATCGTCGTTAATGTCGTCGTTATTATCGTCATTATCATCGTTGTTATCGTTCTTATTATCCTCATAATTATCGTCGTTAATATCGTCGATATTTAGTCATAATCATCGTCGTTAATGTCGTCGTTATTATCGTCATTATCTTAGTTGTTATCGTCATAATTATCATCGTCAATATCGTCGTTATTATTGTCATTATCTTCTTTTTATCGTCGTTATTATCGTAGTTAATATCGTCGTTATTATCGTCGTTATTATCGTCGTTAATATCGTCGCTTATATCCTCATTATCATCGTTGTTATCGTCCTTTTTATCCTCATAATAATGGTCGTTAATTACATCGTTATTTTGTCATAATCATCGTCGTTAATGTTGTCGTTATTATCGTCATTATCTTCGTTGTTATCGTCGTTATTATCGTAGTTAATATCGTCGTTATTATCGTCGTTATTATCGTCGTTAATATCGTCGTTTATATCGTCATTATCATCGTTGTTATCGTCGTTTTTATCATCATAATTATCGTCGTTTATATCGTCGTTATTTTGTCATAATCATCGTCGTTAATGTCGTCGTTATTATCGTCATTATCTTCCTTTTTATCGTCCTTATTATCCTCATAATTATCGTCATTAATATCGTCGTTATTTTGTCATAATCATCGTCGTTAATGACGTCGTTATTATCGTCATTATCTTCGTTGTTATCGTCATAATTATCATCGTTAATATCGGCGTTATTATTGTCATTATCTTCTTTTTATCGTCGTTATTATCGTCGTTAATATCATCGTCATTATCGTCGTTTTTATCATCATAATTATATTCGTTATTATCGTCGTTAATATCGTTATTATCATCGTTGTTATCGTACTTATTATCCTCATAATTATCGTCGTAAATATCGTCGTTATTTTGTCATAATCATCGTCGTTAATGACGTCGTTATTATCGTCTTATCTTCGTTGTTATCGTCAATATTATCATCGTTAATATCGGCGTTATTATTGTCATTATCTTCTTTTTATCGTCGTTATTATCGTCGTTAATATCGTCGTTATTATCGTCGTTATTATCGTCGTTAATATCGTCGTTAATATCGTCATTATCATCGTTGTTATCGTCATTATTATCCTCATAATTATCGTCATTAATATCGTCGTTATTTTGTCATAATTTTCATCGATAATTTCTTTGTTATTATTGTCATTATCTTCTTTTTATCGTCGTTATTATCGTCGTTAATATCGTCGTTATTATTGTCGTTATTATCGTCGTTAATATCGTCGTAAATATCGTCGTTATCATCGTTGTTATCGTTCGTATTATCCTGATAATTATCATCGTTAATATCGTCGTTATTTTGTCATAATCATCGTCGTTAATGTCGTCGTTATTATCTTCATTATCTTCGTTGTTATCGTCGTTATTATCGTCGTTAATATCGGCGTTATTATTGTCATTATCTTCTTTTTATCGTCGTTATTATCGTTGTTAATATCGTCGTTATTATTGTCGTTATTATCGTCGTTAATATCGTCGTTAATATCGTCGTTATCATCGTTGTTATCGTTCGTATTATCCTGATAATTATCATCGTTAATATTGTCGTTATTTTGTCATAATCATCGTCGTTAATGTCGTCGTTATTATCTTCATTATCTTCGTTGTTATCGTCGTTATTATCGTCGTTAATATCGTCGTTATTATCGTCGTTATTTTCGTCGTTATTATCGTCGTCAATATCGTCGTTTATATCGTCATTATCATCGTTGTTATCGTCCTTATTATCCTCATAATTATCGTCGTTAATATCGTCGTTATTTTGTCATAATCATCGTCGTTATTATCGTCGTTATTATCGTCATTATCATCGTTGTTATCGTTCTTATTATCCTCATAATTATCGTCGTTAATATCGTCGATATTTAGTCATAATCATCGTCGTTAATGTCGTCGTTATTATCGTCATTATCTTAGTTGTTATCGTTATAATTTTTATCGTCAATATCGTCGTTATTATTGTCATTATCTTCTTTTTATCGTCGTTATTATCGTCGTTAATATCATCGTCATTATCTTCGTTTTTATCATCATAATTATAGTCGTTATTATCGTCGTTAATATCGTCATTATCATCGTTGTTATCGTTCTTATTATCCTCATAATTATCGTCGTTAATATCGTCGTTATTTTGTCATAATCATCGTCGTTAATGTCGTCGTTATTATCTTCATTATCTTTGTTGTTATCGTCGTTATTATCGTCGTTAATATCGTCGTTATTATCGTCGTTATTATCGTCGTTAATATCGTCGTTAATATCGTCATTATCATCGTTGTTATCGTCATTATTATCCTCATAATCATCGTCATTAATATCGTCGTTATTTTGTCATAATTATCATCGTTAATTTCTTTGTTATTATTGTCATTATCTTCTTTTTATCGTCGTTATTATCGTCGTTAATATCGTCGTTATTATTGTCGTTATTATCGTCGTTAATATCGTCGTTAATATCGTCGTTATCATCGTTGTTATCGTTCGTATTATCCTGATAATTATCATCGTTAATATCGTCGTTATTTTGTCATAATCATCGTCGTTAATGTCGTCGTTATTATCTTCATTATCTTCGTTGTTATCGTCGTTATTATCGTCGTTAATATCGTCGTTATTATCGTCGTTATCATCGTTGTTATCGTTCGTATTATCCTGATAATTATCATCGTTAATATTGTCGTTATTTTGTCATAATCATCGTCGTTAATGTCGTCGTTATTATCTTCATTATCTTCGTTGTTATCGTCGTTATTATCGTCGTTAATATCGTCGTTATTATCGTCGTTATTATCGTCGTTATTATCGTCGTTAATATCGTCGTTTATATCGTCATTATCATCGTTGTTATCGTCCTTATTATCCTCATAATTATCGTCGTTAATATCGTCGTTATTTTGTCATAATCATCGTCGTTATTATCGTCGTTATTATCGTCATTATCATCGTTGTTATCGTTCTTATTATCCTCATAATTATCGTCGTTAATATCGTCGATATTTAGTCATAATCATCGTCGTTAATGTCGTCGTTATTATCGTCATTATCTTAGTTGTTATCGTCATAATTATCATCGTCAATATCGTCGTTATTATTGTCATTATCTTCTTTTTATCGTCGTTATTATCGTCGTTAATATCATCGTCATTATCTTCGTTTTTATCATCATAATTATAGTCGTTATTATCGTCGTTAATATCGTCATTATCATCGTTGTTATCGTTCTTATTATCCTCATAATTATCGTCGTTAATATCGTCGTTATTTTGTCATAATCATCGTCGTTAATGTCGTCGTTATTATCGTCATTATCTTCCTTGTTATCGTCCTTATTATCCTCATAATTATCGTCGTTAATATCGTCGTTATTTTGTCATAATCATCGTCGTTAATATCGACGTTAATATCGTCATTATCATCGTTGTTATCGTCCTTTTTATCCACATAATAATCGTCATTAATTACGTCGTTATTTTGTCATAATCATTGTCGTTAATGTCGTCGTTATTATCGTCATTATCTTCGATGTTATCGTCATAATTATCATCGTTAATATCGTCGTTATTATTGTCATTATCTTCTTTTTATCGTCGTTATTATCGTAGTTAATATCGTCGTTATTATCGTCGTTATTATCGTCGTTAATATCGTCGCTTATATCCTCATTATCATCGTTGTTATCGTCCTTTTTATCCTCATAATAATGGTCGTTAATTACGTCGTTATTTTGTCATAATCATCGTCGTTAATGTTGTCGTTATTATCGTCATTATCTTCGTTGTTATCGTCGTTATTATCGTAGTTAATATCGTCGTTATTATCGTCGTTATTATCGTCGTTAATATCGTCGTTTATATCGTCATTATCATCGTTGTTATCGTCATTATTATCCTCATAATTATCGTCGTTAATATCGTCGTTATTTTGTCATAATGATCGTCGTTAATGTCGTCGTTATTATCTTCATTATCTTCGTTGTTATCGTCGTTATTATCGTCGTTAATATCGTCGTTATTATCGTCGTTATTATAGTCGTTATTATCGTCGTTAATATCGTCGTTTATATCGTCATTATCATCGTTGTTATCGTCCTTATTATCCTCATAATTATCGTCGTTAATATCGTCGTTATTATTGTCATTATCTTCTTTTTATCGTCGTTATTATCGTAGTTAATATCGTCGTAATTATCGTCGTTATTATCGTCGTTAATATCGTCGCTTATATCCTCATTATCATCGTTGTTATCGTCCTTTTTATCCTCATAATAATCGTCGTTAATTACGTCGTTATTTTGTCGTAATCATCGTCGTTAATGTTGTCGTTATTATCGTCATTATCTTCGTTGTTATCGTCGTTATTATCGTAGTTAATATCGTCGTTATTATCGTCGTTATTATCGTCGTTAATATCGTCGTTTATATCGTCATTATCATCGTTGTTATCGTCGTTTTTATCATCATAATTATCGTCGTTTATATCGTCGTTATTTTGTCATAATCATCGTCGTTAATGTCGTCGTTATTATCGTCATTATCTTCCTTTTTATCGTCCTTATTATCCTCATAATTATCGTCGTTAATATCGTCGTTATTTTGTCATAATCATCGTCGTTAATGACGTCGTTATTATCGTCATTATCTTCGTTGTTATCGTCATAATTATCATCGTTAATATCGGCGTTATTATTGTCATTATCTTCTTTTTATCGTCGTTATTATCGTCGTTAATATCATCGTCATTATCGTCGTTTTTATCATCATAATTATATTCGTTATTATCGTCGTTAATATCGTTATTATCATCGTTGTTATCGTACTTATTATCCTCATAATTATCGTCGTTAATATCGTCGTTATTTTGTCATAATCATCGTCGTTAATGTCGTCGTTATTATCTTCATTATCTTCGTTGTTATCGTCGTTATTATCGTCGTTAATATCGTCGTTATTATCGTCGTTATTATCGTCGTTAATATCGTCATTATCATCGTTGTTATCGTCCTTATTATCCTCATAATTATCGTCATTAATATCGTCGTTATTTTGTCATTATTATCATCGTTAATATCTTCGTTATTATTGTCATTATCTTCTTTTTATCGTCGTTATTATCGTCGTTAATAACGTCGTTATTATTGTCGTTATTATCGTCGTTAATATCGTCGACAATATCGTCATTATCATCGATGTTATCGTCCTTATTATACTCATAATTATCGTCGTTAATATCGTCGTTATTTTGTCATAATCGTCGTCGTTAATGTCGTTGTTATTATCGTCATTATCTTCCTTGTTATCGTCCTTATTATCCTCATAATTATCGTCGTTAATATCGTCGTTATTTAGTCATAATCATCGTCGTTAATGTCGTCGTTATTATCGTCATTATCTTCGTTGTTATCGTCATAATTATCATCGTTAATATCGTCGTTATTATTGTCATTATCTTCTTTTTATCGTCGTTAATATCATCGTCATTATCGTCGTTATTTTGTCATAATCATCGTCGTTAATGTCGTCGTTATTATTTTCATTATCTTCGTTGTTATCGTCGTTATTATTGTCGTTAATATCGTCGTTATTATCGTCGTTATTATCGTCGTTAATATCGTCATTATCATCGTTGTTATCGTCCTTATTATCCTCATAATTATCGTCATTAATATCGTCGTTATTTTGTCATTATTATCATCGTTAATATCTTCGTTATTATTGTCATTATCTTCTTGTTATCGTCGTTATTATCGTCTTTAATAACGTCGTTATTATTGTCGTTATTATCGTCGTTAATATCGTCATTATCATCGATGTTATCGTCCTTATTATCCTCATAATTATCGTCATTAATATCGTCGTTATTTTGTCTAATCATCGTCGTTATTATCGTCGTTAATATCGTCATTATCATCGTTGTTATCGTTCTTATTATCCTCATAATTGTCGTCGTTAATATCGTCGTTATTTTGTCATAATCATCGTCGTTAATGACGTCGTTATTATCGTCATTATCTTCGTTGTTATCGTCATAATTATCATCGTTAATATCGGCGTTATTATTGTCATTATCTTCTTTTTATCGTCGTTATTATCGTCGTTAATATCATCGTCATTATCGTCGTTATTATCGTCGTTAATATCATCGTCATTATCGTCGTTTTTATCATCATAATTATATTCGTTATTATCGTCGTTAATATCGTTATTATCATCGTTGTTATCGTACTTATTATCCTCATAATTATCGTCGTTAATATCGTCGTTATTTAGTCATAATCATTGTCGTTAATGTCGTCGTTATTATCGTCATTATCTTCGTTGTTATCGTCATAATTATCATCGTTAATATAGGCGTTATTATTGTCATTATCTTCTTTTTATCGTCGTTATTATCGTCGTTAATATCGTCGTTATTATTGTCGTTATTATCGTCGTTAATATCGTCGTTAATATCGTCATTATCATCGATGTTATCGTCCTTATTATACTCATAATTATCGTCATTAATATCGTCGTTATTTTGTCTAATCATCGTCGTTATTATCGTCGTTATTATCGTCATTATCATCGTTGTTATCGTTCTTATTATCCTCATAATTATCGTCGTTAATATAGTCGATATTTAGTCATAATCATCGTCGTTAATGTCGTCGTTATTATCGTCATTATCTTCGTTGTTATCGTCATAATTATCATCGTTAATATCGTCGTTATTATTGTCATTATCTTCTTTTTATCGTCGTTATTATCGTCGTTAATATCATCGTCATTATCGTCGTTTTTATCATCATAATTATATTCGTTATTATCGTCGTTAATATCGTTATTATCATCGTTGTTATCGTACTTATTATCCTCATAATTATCGTCGTTAATATCGTCGTTATTTTGTCATAATCATCGTCGTTAATGACGTCGTTATTATCTTCATTATCTTTGTTGTTATCGTCGTTATTATCGTCGTTAATATCGTCGTTATTATCGTCGTTATTATCGTCGTTAATATCGTCGTTAATATCGTCATTATCATCGTTGTTATCGTCATTATTATCCTCATAATTATCGTCATTAATATCGTCGTTATTTTGTCATAATTTTCATCGATAATTTCTTTGTTATTATTGTCATTATCTTCTTTTTATCGTCGTTATTATCGTCGTTAATATCGTCGTTATTATTGTCGTTATTATCGTCGTTAATATCGTCGTAAATATCGTCGTTATCATCGTTGTTATCGTTCGTATTATCCTGATAATTATCATCGTTAATATCGTCGTTATTTTGTCATAATCATCGTCGTTAATGTCGTCGTTATTATCTTCATTATCTTCGTTGTTATCGTCGTTATTATCGTCGTTAATATCGGCGTTATTATTGTCATTATCTTCTTTTTATCGTCGTTATTATCGTCGTTAATATCATCGTCATTATCGTCGTTTTTATCATCATAATTATAGTCGTTATTATCGTCGTTAATATCGTCAATATCATCGTTGTTATCATTCTTATTATCCTCATAATTATCGTCGTTAATATCGTCGTTATTTTGTCATAATCATCGTCGATAATGTCGTCGTTATTATCTTCATTATCTTTGTTGTTATCGTCGTTATTATCGTCGTTAATATCGTCGTTATTATCGTCGTTATTATCGTCGTTAATATCGTCGTTAATATCGTCATTATCATCGTTGTTATCGTCATTATTATCCTCATAATTATCGTCATTAATATCGTCGTTATTTTGTCATAATTATCATCGATAATTATCGTAGTTAATATCGTCGTTATTATCGTCGTTATTATCGTCGTTAATATCGTCGTTTATATCGTCATTATCATCGTTGTTATCGTCGTTTTTATCATCATAATTATCGTCGTTAATATCGTCGTTATTTTGTCATAATCATCGTCGTTAATGTCGTCGTTATTATCGTCATTATCTTCCTTTTTATCGTCCTTATTATCCTCATAATTATCGTCGTTAATATCGTCGTTATTTTGTCATAATCATCGTCGTTAATGACGTCGTTATTATCTTCATTATCTTTGTTGTTATCGGCGTTATTATCGTCGTTAATATCGTCGTTATTATCGTCGTTATTATCGTCGTTAATATCGTCGTTAATATCGTCATTATCATCGTTGTTATCGTCATTATTATCCTCATAATTATCGTCATTAATATCGTCGTTATTTTGTCATAATTATCATCGTTAATTTCTTTGTTATTATTGTCATTATCTTCTTTTTATCGTCGTTATTATCGTCGTTAATATCGTCGTCATTATCGTCGTTTTTATCATCATAATTATATTCGTTATTATCGTCGTTAATATCGTTATTATCATCGTTGTTATCGTCCTTATTATCCTCATAATTATCGTCGTTAATATCGTCGTTATTTTGTCATAATCATCGTCGTTAATGTCGTCGTTATTATCGTCATTATCTTCGTTGTTATCGTCATAATTATCATCGTTAATATCGGCGTTATTATTGTCATTATCTTCTTTTTATCGTCGTTATTATCGTCGTTAATATCATCGTCATTATCGTCGTTTTTGTCATCATAATTATAGTCGTTATTATCGTCGTTAATATCGTCAATATCATCGTTGTTATCATTCTTATTATCCTCATAATTATCGTCGTTAATATCGTCGTTATTTTGTCATAATCATCGTCGTTAATGACGTCGTTATTATCGTCATTATCTTCGTTGTTATCGTCATAATTATCATCGTTAATATCGGCGTTATTATTGTCATTATCTTCTTTTTATCGTCGTTATTATCGTCGTTAATATCATCGTCATTATCGTCGTTTTTATCATCATAATTATATTCGTTATTATCGTCGTTAATATCGTTATTATCATCGTTGTTATCGTACTTATTATCCTCATAATTATCGTCGTTAATATCGTTGTTATTTAGTCATAATCATTGTCGTTAATGTCGTCGTTATTATCGTCATTATCTTCGTTGTTATCGTCATAATTATCATCGTTAATATCGTCGTTATTATTGTCATTATCTTCTTTTTATCGTTGTTATTATCGTCGTTAATATCATCGTAATTATCTTCGTTTTTATCATCATAATTATAGTCGTTATTATCGTCGTTAATATCGTCATTATCATCGTTGTTATCGTTCTTATTATCCTCATAATTATCGTCGTTAATATCGTCGTTATTTTGTCATAATCATCGTCGTTAATGTCGTCGTTATTATCTTCATTATCTTTGTTGTTATCGTCGTTATTATCGTCGTTAATATCGTCGTTATTATCGTCGTTATTATCGTCGTTAATATCGTCGTTAATATCGTCATTATCATCGTTGTTATCGTCATTATTATCCTCATAATTATCGTCATTAATATCGTCGTTATTTTGTCATAATTATCATCGTTAATTTCTTTGTTATTATTGTCATTATCTTCTTTTTATCGTCGTTATTATCGTCGTTAATATCGTCGTTATTATTGTCGTTATTATCGTCGTTAATATCGTCGTTAATATCGTCGTTATCATCGTTGTTATCGTTCGTATTATCCTGATAATTATCATCGTTAATATTGTCGTTATTTTGTCATAATCATCGTCGTTAATGTCGTCGTTATTATCTTCATTATCTTCGTTGTTATCGTCGTTATTATCGTCGTTAATATCGTCGTTATTATCGTCGTTATTATCGTCGTTATTATCGTCGTTAATATCGTCGTTATTATCGTCATTATCATCGTTGTTATCGTTCTTATTATCCTCATAATTATCGTCGTTAATATCGTCGATATTTAGTCATAATCATCGTCGTTAATGTCGTCGTTATTATCGTCATTATCTTAGTTGTTATCGTCATAATTATCATCGTCAATATCGTCGTTATTATTGTCATTATCTTCTTTTTATCGTCGTTATTATCGTCGTTAATATCATCGTCATTATCTTCGTTTTTATCATCATAATTATAGTCGTTATTATCGTCGTTAATATCGTCATTATCATCGTTGTTATCGTTCTTATTATCCTCATAATTATCGTCGTTAATATCGTCGTTATTTTGTCATAATCATCGTCGATAATGTCGTCGTTATTATCTTCATTATCTTTGTTGTTATCGTCGTTATTATCGTCGTTAATATCGTCGTTAATATCGTCATTATCATCGTTGTTATCGTCATTATTATCCTCATAATTATCGTCATTAATATCGTCGTTATTTTGTCATAATTTTCATCGATAATTTCTTTGTTATTATTGTCATTATCTTCTTTTTATCGTCGTTATTATCGTCGTTAATATCGTCGTTATTATTGTCGTTATTATCGTCGTTAATATCGTCGTAAATATCGTCGTTATCATCGTTGTTATCGTTCGTATTATCCTGATAATTATCATCGTTAATATCGTCGTTATTTTGTCATAATCATCGTCGTTAATGTCGTCGTTATTATCTTCATTATCTTCGTTGTTATCGTCGTTATTATCGTCGTTAATATCGGCGTTATTATTGTCATTATCTTCTTTTTATCGTCGTTATTATCGTCGTTAATATCATCGTCATTATCGTCGTTTTTATCATCATAATTATAGTCGTTATTATCGTCGTTAATATCGTCAATATCATCGTTGTTATCATTCTTATTATCCTCATAATTATCGTCGTTAATATCGTCGTTATTTTGTCATAATCATCGTCGATAATGTCGTCGTTATTATCTTCATTATCTTTGTTGTTATCGTCGTTATTATCGTCGTTAATATCGTCGTTATTATCGTCGTTATTATCGTCGTTAATATCGTCGTTAATATCGTCATTATCATCGTTGTTATCGTCCTTTTTATCCACATAATAATCGTCATTAATTACGTCGTTATTTTGTCATAATCATCGTCGTTAATGTCGTCGTTATTATCGTCATTATCTTCGATGTTATCGTCATAATTATTATCGTTAATATCGTCGTTATTATGGTCATTATCTTCGTTGTTATCGTCGTTATTATCGTAGTTAATATCGTCGTTATTATCGTCGTTATTATCGTCGTTAATATCGTCGTTTATATCGTCATTATCATCGTTGTTATCGTCGTTTTTATCATCATAATTATCGTCGTTAATATCGTCGTTATTTTGTCATAATCATCGTCGTTAATGTCGTCGTTATTATCGTCATTATCTTCCTTTTTATCGTCCTTATTATCCTCATAATTATCGTCGTTAATATCGTCGTTATTTTGTCATAATCATCGTCGTTAATGACGTCGTTATTATCGCCATTATCTTCGTTGTTATCGTCATAATTATCATCGTTAATATCGGCGTTATTATTGTCATTATCTTCTTTTTATCGTCGTTATTATCGTCGTTAATATCATCGTCATTATCGTCGTTATTATCGTCGTTAATATCATCGTCATTATCGTCGTTTTTATCATCATAATTATATTCGTTATTATCGTCGTTAATATCGTTATTATCATCGTTGTTATCGTACTTATTATCCTCATAATTATCGTCGTTAATATCGTCGTTATTTAGTCATAATCATTGTCGTTAATGTCGTCGTTATTATCGTCATTATCTTCGTTGTTATCGTCATAATTATCATCGTTAATATCGGCGTTATTATTGTCATTATCTTCTTTTTATCGTCGTTAATATCGTCGTTATTATCGTCGTTATTATCGTCGTTAATATCGTCGTTTATATCGTCATTATCATCGTTGTTATCGTCCTTATTATCCTCATAATTATCGTCGTTAATATCGTCGTTATTTTGTCATAATCATCGTCGTTATTATCGTCGTTATTATCGTCATTATCATCGTTGTTATCGTTCTTATTATCCTCATAATTATCGTCGTTAATATCGTCGATATTTAGTCATAATCATCTTCGTTAATGTCGTCGTTATTATCGTCATTATCTTCGTTGTTATCGTCATAATTATCGTCGTTATTATTGTCATTATCTTCTTTTTATCGTCGTTATTATCGTCGTAAATATCATCGTCATTATCTTCGTTTTTATCATCATAATTATAGTCGTTATTATCGTCGTTAATATCGTCATTATCATCGTTGTTATCGTTCTTATTATCCTCATAATTATCGTCGTTAATATCGTCGTTATTTTGTCATAATCATCGTCGTTAATGTCGTCGTTATTATCTTCATTATCTTTGTTGTTATCGTCGTTATTATCGTCGTTAATATCGTCGTTATTATCGTCGTTATTATCGTCGTTAATATCGTCGTTAATATCGTCATTATCATCGTTGTTATCGTCATTATTATCCTCATAATTATCGTCATTAATATCGTCGTTATTTTGTCATAATTATCATCGTTAATTTCTTTGTTATTATTGTCATTATCTTCTTTTTATCGTCGTTATTATCGTCGTTAATATCGTCGTTATTATTGTCGTTATTATCGTCGTTAATATCGTCGTTAATATCGTCGTTATCATCGTTGTTATCGTTCGTATTATCCTGATAATTATCATCGTTAATATCGTCGTTATTTTGTCATAATGATCGTCGTTAATGTCGTCGTTATTATCTTCATTATCTTCGTTGTTATCGTCGTTATTATCGTCATTAATATCGTCGTTATTATCGTCGTTATTATCGTCGTTATTATCGTCGTTAATATCGTCGTTTATATCGTCATTATCATCGTTGTTATCGTCCTTATTATCCTCATAATTATCGTCGTTTATATCGTCGTTATTTTGTCATAATCATCGTCGTTAATGTCGTCGTTATTATCGTCATTATCTTCCTTGTTATCGTCCTTATTATCCTCATAATTATCGTCGTTAATATCGTCGTTATTTTGTCATAATCATCGTCGTTAATGTCGTCGTTATTATCGTCATTATCTTCGTTGTTATCGCCATAATTATCATCGTTATATCGGCGTTATTATTGTCATTATCTTCTTTTTATCGTCGTTATTATCGTCGTTAATATCATCGTCATTATCGTCGTTTTTATCATCATAATTATAGTCGTTATTATCGTCGTTAATATCGTCATTATCATCGTTGTTATCGTACTTATTATCCTCATAATTATCGTCGTTAATATCGTCGTTATTTAGTCATAATCATTGTCGTTAATGTCGTCGTTATTATCGTCATTATCTTCGTTGTTATCGTCATAATTATCATCGTTAATATAGGCGTTATTATTGTCATTATCTTCTTTTTATCGTCGTTATTATCGTCGTTAATATCGTCGTTATTATTGTCGTTATTATCGTCGTTAATATCGTCGTTAATATCGTCATTATCATCGATGTTATCGTCCTTATTATACTCATAATTATCGTCATTAATATCGTCGTTATTTTGTCTAATCATCGTCGTTATTATCGTCGTTATTATCGTCATTATCATCGTTGTTATCGTTCTTATTATCCTCATAATTATCGTCGTTAATATAGTCGATATTTAGTCATAATCATCGTCGTTAATGTCGTCGTTATTATCGTCATTATCTTCGTTGTTATCGTCATAATTATCATCGTTAATATCGTCGTTATTATTGTCATTATCTTCTTTTTATCGTCGTTATTATCGTCGTTAATATCATCGTCATTATCTTCGTTTTTATCATCATAATTATAGTCGTTATTATCGTCGTTAATATCGTCATTATCATCGTTGTTATCGTTCTTATTATCCTCATAATTATCGTCGTTAATATCGTCGTTATTTTTTCATAATCATCGTCGTTAATGTCGTCGTTATTATCTTCATTATCTTTGTTGTTATCGTCGTTATTATCGTCGTTAATATCGTCGTTATTATCGTCGTTATTATCGTCGTTAATATCGTCGTTAATATCGTCATTATCATCGTTGTTATCGTCATTATTATCCTCATAATTATCGTCATTAATATCGTCGTTATTTTGTCATAATTATCATCGTTAATTTCTTTGTTATTATTGTCATTATCTTCTTTTTATCGTCGTTATTATCGTCGTTAATATCGTTGTTATTATTGTCGTTATTATCGTCGTTAATATCGTCGTTAATATCGTCGTTCTCATCGTTGTTATCGTTCGTATTATCCTGATAATTATCATCGTTAATATCGTCGTTATTTTGTCATAATGATCGTCGTTAATGTCGTCGTTATTATCTTCATTATCTTCGTTGTTATCGTCGTTATTATCGTCGTTAATATCGTCGTTATTATCGTCGTTATTATAGTCGTTATTATCGTCGTTAATATCGTCGTTTATATCGTCATTATCATCGTTGTTATCGTCCTTATTATCCTCATAATTATCGTCGTTAATATCGTCGTTATTATTGTCATTATCTTCTTTTTATCGTCGTTATTATCGTAGTTAATATCGTCGTAATTATCGTCGTTATTATCGTCGTTAATATCGTCGCTTATATCCTCATTATCATCGTTGTTATCGTCCTTTTTATCCTCATAATAATCGTCGTTAATTACGTCGTTATTTTGTCATAATCATCGTCGTTAATGTTGTCGTTATTATCGTCATTATCTTCGTTGTTATCGTCGTTATTATCATAGTTAATATCGTCGTTATTATCGTCGTTATTATCGTCGTTAATATCGTCGTTTATATCGTCATTATCATCGTTGTTATCGTCGTTTTTATCATCATAATTATCGTCGTTTATATCGTCGTTATTTTGTCATAATCATCGTCGTTAATGTCGTCGTTATTATCGTCATTATCTTCCTTTTTATCGTCCTTATTATCCTCATAATTATCGTCGTTAATATCGTCGTTATTTTGTCATTATCATCGTCGTTAATGACGTCGTTATTATCGTCATTATCTTCGTTGTTATCGTCATAATTATCATCGTTAATATCGGCGTTATTATTGTCATTATCTTCTTTTTATCGTCGTTATTATCGTCGTTAATATCATCGTCATTATCGTCGTTTTTATCATCATAATTATATTCGTTATTATCGTCGTTAATATCGTTATTATCATCGTTGTTATCGTACTTATTACCCTCATAATTATCGTCGTTAATATCGTCGTTATTTTGTCATAATCATCGTCGTTAATGACGTCGTTATTATCGTCATTATCTTCGTTGTTATCGTCATAATTATCATCGTTAATATCGGCGTTATTATTGTCATTATCTTCTTTTTATCGTCGTTATTATCGTCGTTAATATCATCGTCATTATCGTCGTTTTTATCATCATAATTATATTCGTTATTATCGTCGTTAATATCGTTATTATCATCGTTGTTATCGTACTTATTATCCTCATAATTATCGTCGTTAATATCGTTGTTATTTAGTCATAATCATTGTCGTTAATGTCGTCGTTATTATCGTCATTATCTTCGTTGTTATCGTCATAATTATCATCGTTAATATCGTCGTTATTATTGTCATTATCTTCTTTTTATCGTTGTTATTATCGTCGTTAATATCATCGTCATTATCTTCGTTTTTATCATCATAATTATAGTCGTTATTATCGTCGTTAATATCGTCATTATCATCGTTGTTATCGTTCTTATTATCCTCATAATTATCGTCGTTAATATCTTCGTTATTTTGTCATAATCATCGTCGTTAATGTCGTCGTTATTATCTTCATTATCTTTGTTGTTATCGTCGTTATTATCGTCGTTAATATCGTCGTTATTATCGTCGTTATTATCGTCGTTAATATCGTCGTTAATATCGTCATTATCATCGTTGTTATCGTCATTATTATCCTCATAATTATCGTCATTAATATCGTCGTTATTTTGTCATAATTATCATCGTTAATTTCTTTGTTATTATTGACATTATCTTCTTTTTATCGTCGTTATTATCGTCGTTAATATCGTCGTTATTATTGTCGTTATTATCGTCGTTAATATCGTCGTTAATATCGTCGTTATCATCGTTGTTATCGTTCGTATTATCCTGATAATTATCATCGTTAATATTGTCGTTATTTTGTCATAATCATCGTCGTTAATGTCGTCGTTATTATCTTCATTATCTTCGTTGTTATCGTCGTTATTATCGTCGTTAATATCGTCGTTATTATCGTCGTTATTATCGTCGTTATTATCGTCGTTAATATCGTCGTTTATATCGTCATTATCATCGTTGTTATCGTCCTTATCATCCTCATAATTATCGTCGTTAATATCGTCGTTATTTTGTCATAATCATCGTCGTTATTATCGTCGTTATTATCGTCATTATCATCGTTGTTATCGTCCTTATTATCCTCATAATTATCGTCGTTAATATCGTCGTTATTTAGTCATAATCATCGTCGTTAATGTCGTCGTTATTATCGTCATTATCTTAGTTGTTATCGTCATAATTATCATCGTCAATATCGTCGTTATTATTGTCATTATCTTCTTTTTATCGTCGTTATTATCGTCGTTAATATCATCGTCATTATCTTCGTTTTTATCATCATAATTATAGTCGTTATTATCGTCGTTAATATCGTCATTATCATCGTTGTTATCGTTCTTATTATCCTCATAATTATCGTCGTTAATATCGTCGTTATTTTGTCATAATCATCGTCGATAATGTCGTCGTTATTATCTTCATTATCTTTGTTGTTATCGTCGTTATTATCGTCGTTAATATCGTCGTTATTATCGTCGTTATTATCGTCGTTAATATCGTCGTTAATATCGTCATTATCATCGTTGTTATCGTCATTATTATGCTCATAATTATCGTCATTAATATCGTTATTTTGTCATAATTTTCATCGATAATTTCTTTGTTATTATTGTCATTATCTTCTTTTTATCGTCGTTATTATCGTCGTTAATATCGTCGTTATTATTGTCGTTATTATCGTCGTTAATATCGTCGTAAATATCGTCGTTATCATCGTTGTTATCGTTCGTATTATCCTGATAATTATCATCGTTAATATCGTCGTTATTTTGTCATAATCATCGTCGTTAATGTCGTCGTTATTATCTTCATTATCTTCGTTGTTATCGTCGTTATTATCGTCGTTAATATCGGCGTTATTATTGTCATTATCTTCTTTTTATCGTCGTTATTATCGTCGTTAATATCATCGTCATTATCGTCGTTTATATCATCATAATTATAGTCGTTATTATCGTCGTTAATATCGTCAATATCATCGTTGTTATCATTCTTATTATCCTCATAATTATCGTCGTTAATATCGTCGTTATTTTGTCATAATCATCGTCGATAATGTCGTCGTTATTATCTTCATTATCTTTGTTGTTATCGTCGTTATTATCGTCGTTAATATCGTCGTTATTATCGTCGTTATTATCGTCGTTAATATCGTCGTTAATATCGTCATTATCATCGTTGTTATCGTCATTATTATCTTCATAATTATCGTCATTAATATCGTCGTTATTTTGTCATAATTTTCATCGATAATTTCTTTGTTATTATTGTCATTATCTTCTTTTTATCGTCGTTATTATCGTCGTTAATAACGTCGTTATTATCGTCGTTAATATCGTCATTATCATCGTTGTTATCGTCCTTTTTATCCACATAATAATCGTCATTAATTACGTCGTTATTTTGTCATAATCATCGTCGTTAATGTCGTCGTTATTATCGTCATTATCTTCGATGTTATCGTCATAATTATTATCGTTAATATCGTCGTTATTATGGTCATTATCTTCGTTGTTATCGTCGTTATTATCGTAGTTAATATCGTCGTTATTATCGTCGTTATTATCGTCGTTAATATCGTCGTTTATATCGTCATTATCATCGTTGTTATCGTCGTTTTTATCATCATAATTATCGTCGTTAATATCGTCGTTATTTTGTCATAATCATCGTCGTTAATGTGGTCGTTATTATCGTCATTATCTTCCTTTTTATCGTCCTTATTATCCTCATAATTATCGTCGTTAATATCGTCGTTATTTTGTCATAATCATCGTCGTTAATGACGTCGTTATTATCGCCATTATCTTCGTTGTTATCGTCATAATTATCATCGTTAATATCGGCGTTATTATTGTCATTATCTTCTTTTTATCGTCGTTATTATCGTCGTTAATATCATCGTCATTATCGTCGTTATTATCGTCGTTAATATCATCGTCATTATCGTCGTTTTTATCATCATAATTATATTTGTTATTATCGTCGTTAATATCGTTATTATCATCGTTGTTATCGTACTTATTATCCTCATAATTATCGTCGTTAATATCGTCGTTATTTAGTCATAATCATTGTCGTTAATGTCGTCGTTATTATCGTCATTATCTTCGTTGTTATCGTCATAATTATCATCGTTAATATCGGCGTTATTATTGTCATTATCTTCTTTTTATCGTCGTTAATATCGTCGTTATTATCGTCGTTATTATCGTCGTTAATATCGTCGTTTATATCGTCATTATCATCGTTGTTATCGTCCTTATTATCCTCATAATTATCGTCGTTAATATCGTCGTTATTTTGTCTAATCATCGTCGTTATTATCGTCGTTATTATCGTCATTATCATCGTTGTTATCGTTCTTATTATCCTCATAATTATCGTCGTTAATATAGTCGATATTTAGTCATAATCATCGTCGTTAATGTCGTCGTTATTATCGTCATTATCTTCGTTGTTATCGTCATAATTATCATCGTTAATATCGTCGTTATTATTGTCATTATCTTCTTTTTATCGTCGTTATTATCGTCGTTAATATCATCGTCATTATCTTCGTTTTTATCATCATAATTATAGTCGTTATTATCGTCGTTAATATCGTCATTATCATCGTTGTTATCGTTCTTATTATCCTCATAATTATCGTCGTTAATATCGTCGTTATTTTTTCATAATCATCGTCGTTAATGTCGTCGTTATTATCTTCATTATCTTTGTTGTTATCGTCGTTATTATCGTCGTTAATATCGTCGTTATTATCGTCGTTATTATCGTCGTTAATATCGTCGTTAATATCGTCATTATCATCGTTGTTATCGTCATTATTATCCTCATAATTATCGTCATTAATATCGTCGTTATTTTGTCATAATTATCATCGTTAATTTCTTTGTTATTATTGTCATTATCTTCTTTTTATCGTCGTTATTATCGTCGTTAATATCGTTGTTATTATTGTCGTTATTATCGTCGTTAATATCGTCGTTAATATCGTCGTTATCATCGTTGTTATCGTTCGTATTATCCTGATAATTATCATCGTTAATATCGTCGTTATTTTGTCATAATGATCGTCGTTAATGTCGTCGTTATTATCTTCATTATCTTCGTTGTTATCGTCGTTATTATCGTCGTTAATATCGTCGTTATTATCGTCGTTATTATAGTCGTTATTATCGTCGTTAATATCGTCGTTTATATCGTCATTATCATCGTTGTTATCGTCCTTATTATCCTCATAATTATCGTCGTTAATATCGTCGTTATTATTGTCATTATCTTCTTTTTATCGTCGTTATTATCGTAGTTAATATCGTCGTAATTATCGTCGTTATTATCGTCGTTAATATCGTCGCTTATATCCTCATTATCATCGTTGTTATCGTCCTTTTTATCCTCATAATAATCGTCGTTAATTACGTCGTTATTTTGTCATAATCATCGTCGTTAATGTTGTCGTTATTATCGTCATTATCTTCGTTGTTATCGTCGTTATTATCGTAGTTAATATCGTCGTTATTATCGTCGTTATTATCGTCGTTAATATCGTCGTTTATATCGTCATTATCATCGTTGTTATCGTCGTTTTTATCATCATAATTATCGTCGTTTATATCGTCGTTATTTTGTCATAATCATCGTCGTTAATGTCGTCGTTATTATCGTCATTATCTTCCTTTTTATCGTCCTTATTATCCTCATAATTATCGTCGTTAATATCGTCGTTATTTTGTCATTATCATCGTCGTTAATGACGTCGTTATTATCGTCATTATCTTCGTTGTTATCGTCATAATTATCATCGTTAATATCGGCGTTATTATTGTCATTATCTTCTTTTTATCGTCGTTATTATCGTCGTTAATATCATCGTCATTATCGTCGTTTTTATCATCATAATTATATTCGTTATTATCGTCGTTAATATCGTTATTATCATCGTTGTTATCGTACTTATTACCCTCATAATTATCGTCGTTAATATCGTCGTTATTTTGTCATAATCATCGTCGTTAATGACGTCGTTATTATCGTCATTATCTTCGTTGTTATCGTCATAATTATCATCGTTAATATCGGCGTTATTATTGTCATTATCTTCTTTTTATCGTCGTTATTATCGTCGTTAATATCATCGTCATTATCGTCGTTTTTATCATCATAATTATATTCGTTATTATCGTCGTTAATATCGTTATTATCATCGTTGTTATCGTACTTATTATCCTCATAATTATCGTCGTTAATATCGTTGTTATTTAGTCATAATCATTGTCGTTAATGTCGTCGTTATTATCGTCATTATCTTCGTTGTTATCGTCATAATTATCATCGTTAATATCGTCGTTATTATTGTCATTATCTTCTTTTTATCGTTGTTATTATCGTCGTTAATATCATCGTCATTATCTTCGTTTTTATCATCATAATTATAGTCGTTATTATCGTCGTTAATATCGTCATTATCATCGTTGTTATCGTTCTTATTATCCTCATAATTATCGTCGTTAATATCTTCGTTATTTTGTCATAATCATCGTCGTTAATGTCGTCGTTATTATCTTCATTATCTTTGTTGTTATCGTCGTTATTATCGTCGTTAATATCGTCGTTATTATCGTCGTTATTATCGTCGTTAATATCGTCGTTAATATCGTCATTATCATCGTTGTTATCGTCATTATTATCCTCATAATTATCGTCATTAATATCGTCGTTATTTTGTCATAATTATCATCGTTAATTTCTTTGTTATTATTGTCATTATCTTCTTTTTATCGTCGTTATTATCGTCGTTAATATCGTCGTTATTATTGTCGTTATTATCGTCGTTAATATCGTCGTTAATATCGTCGTTATCATCGTTGTTATCGTTCGTATTATCCTGATAATTATCATCGTTAATATTGTCGTTATTTTGTCATAATCATCGTCGTTAATGTCGTCGTTATTATCTTCATTATCTTCGTTGTTATCGTCGTTATTATCGTCGTTAATATCGTCGTTATTATCGTCGTTATTATCGTCGTTATTATCGTCGTTAATATCGTCGTTTATATCGTCATTATCATCGTTGTTATCGTCCTTATCATCCTCATAATTATCGTCGTTAATATCGTCGTTATTTTGTCATAATCATCGTCGTTATTATCGTCGTTATTATCGTCATTATCATCGTTGTTATCGTCCTTATTATCCTCATAATTATCGTCGTTAATATCGTCGATATTTAGTCATAATCATCGTCGTTAATGTCGTCGTTATTATCGTCATTATCTTAGTTGTTATCGTCATAATTATCATCGTCAATATCGTCGTTATTATTGTCATTATCTTCTTTTTATCGTCGTTATTATCGTCGTTAATATCATCGTCATTATCTTCGTTTTTATCATCATAATTATAGTCGTTATTATCGTCGTTAATATCGTCATTATCATCGTTGTTATCGTTCTTATTATCCTCATAATTATCGTCGTTAATATCGTCGTTATTTTGTCATAATCATCGTCGATAATGTCGTCGTTATTATCTTCATTATCTTTGTTGTTATCGTCGTTATTATCGTCGTTAATATCGTCGTTATTATCGTCGTTATTATCGTCGTTAATATCGTCGTTAATATCGTCATTATCATCGTTGTTATCGTCATTATTATGCTCATAATTATCGTCATTAATATCGTTATTTTGTCATAATTTTCATCGATAATTTCTTTGTTATTATTGTCATTATCTTCTTTTTATCGTCGTTATTATCGTCGTTAATATCGTCGTTATTATTGTCGTTATTATCGTCGTTAATATCGTCGTAAATATCGTCGTTATCATCGTTGTTATCGTTCGTATTATCCTGATAATTATCATCGTTAATATCGTCGTTATTTTGTCATAATCATCGTCGTTAATGTCGTCGTTATTATCTTCATTATCTTCGTTGTAATCGTCGTTATTATCGTCGTTAATATCGGCGTTATTATTGTCATTATCTTCTTTTTATCGTCGTTATTATCGTCGTTAATATCATCGTCATTATCGTCGTTTATATCATCATAATTATAGTCGTTATTATCGTCGTTAATATCGTCAATATCATCGTTGTTATCATTCTTATTATCCTCATAATTATCGTCGTTAATATCGTCGTTATTTTGTCATAATCATCGTCGATAATGTCGTCGTTATTATCTTCATTATCTTTGTTGTTATCGTCGTTATTATCGTCGTTAATATCGTCGTTATTATCGTCGTTATTATCGTCGTTAATATCGTCGTTAATATCGTCATTATCATCGTTGTTATCGTCATTATTATCCTCATAATTATCGTCATTAATATCGTCGTTATTTTGTCATAATTTTCATCGATAATTTCTTTGTTATTATTGTCATTATCTTCTTTTTATCGTCGTTATTATCGTCGTTAATAACGTCGTTATTATCGTCGTTAATATCGTCATTATCATCGTTGTTATCGTCCTTTTTATCCACATAATAATCGTCATTAATTACGTCGTTATTTTGTCATAATCATCGTCGTTAATGTCGTCGTTATTATCGTCATTATCTTCGATGTTATCGTCATAATTATTATCGTTAATATCGTCGTTATTATGGTCATTATCTTCGTTGTTATCGTCGTTATTATCGTAGTTAATATCGTCGTTATTATCGTCGTTATTATCGTCGTTAATATCGTCGTTTATATCGTCATTATCATCGTTGTTATCGTCGTTTTTATCATCATAATTATCGTCGTTAATATCGTCGTTATTTTGTCATAATCATCGTCGTTAATGTGGTCGTTATTATCGTCATTATCTTCCTTTTTATCGTCCTTATTATCCTCATAATTATCGTCGTTAATATCGTCGTTATTTTGTCATAATCATCGTCGTTAATGACGTCGTTATTATCGCCATTATCTTCGTTGTTATCGTCATAATTATCATCGTTAATATCGGCGTTATTATTGTCATTATCTTCTTTTTATCGTCGTTATTATCGTCGTTAATATCATCGTCATTATCGTCGTTATTATCGTCGTTAATATCATCGTCATTATCGTCGTTTTTATCATCATAATTATATTCGTTATTATCGTCGTTAATATCGTTATTATCATCGTTGTTATCGTACTTATTATCCTCATAATTATCGTCGTTAATATCGTCGTTATTTAGTCATAATCATTGTCGTTAATGTCGTCGTTATTATCGTCATTATCTTCGTTGTTATCGTCATAATTATCATCGTTAATATCGGCGTTATTATTGTCATTATCTTCTTTTTATCGTCGTTAATATCGTCGTTATTATCGTCGTTATTATCGTCGTTAATATCGTCGTTTATATCGTCATTATCATCGTTGTTATCGTCCTTATTATCCTCATAATTATCGTCGTTAATATCGTCGTTATTTTGTCTAATCATCGTCGTTATTATCGTCGTTATTATCGTCATTATCATCGTTGTTATCGTTCTTATTATCCTCATAATTATCGTCGTTAATATAGTCGATATTTAGTCATAATCATCGTCGTTAATGTCGTCGTTATTATCGTCATTATCTTCGTTGTTATCGTCATAATTATCATCGTTAATATCGTCGTTATTATTGTCATTATCTTCTTTTTATCGTCGTTATTATCGTCGTTAATATCATCGTCATTATCTTCGTTTTTATCATCATAATTATAGTCGTTATTATCGTCGTTAATATCGTCATTATCATCGTTGTTATCGTTCTTATTATCCTCATAATTATCGTCGTTAATATCGTCGTTATTTTGTCATAATCATCGTCGTTAATGTCGTCGTTATTATCTTCATTATCTTTGTTGTTATCGTCGTTATTATCGTCGTTAATATCGTCGTTATTATCGTCGTTATTATCGTCGTTAATATCGTCGTTAATATCGTCATTATCATCGTTGTTATCGTCATTATTATCCTCATAATCATCGTCATTAATATCGTCGTTATTTTGTCATAATTATCATCGTTAATTTCTTTGTTATTATTGTCATTATCTTCTTTTTATCGTCGTTATTATCGTCGTTAATATCGTCGTTATTATTGTCGTTATTATCGTCGTTAATATCGTCGTTAATATCGTCGTTATCATCGTTGTTATCGTTCGTATTATCCTGATAATTATCCTCGTTAATATCGTCGTTATTTTGTCATAATCATCGTCGTTAATGTCGTCGTTATTATCTTCATTATCTTCGTTGTTATCGTCGTTATTATCGTCGTTAATATCGTCGTTATTATCGTCGTTATTATCGTCGTTATTATCGTCGTTAATATCGTCGTTTATATCGTCATTATCATCGTTGTTATCGTCCTTATTATCCTCATAATTATCGTCGTTAATATCGTCGTTATTTTGTCATAATCATCGTCGTTAATGTCGTCGTTATTATCGTCATTATCTTCCTTGTTATCGTCCTTATTATCCTCATAATTATCGTCGTTAATATCGTCGTTATTTTGTCATAATCATCGTCGTTAATGTCGTCGTTATTATCGTCATTATCTTCGTTGTTATCGTCATAATTATCATCGTTAATATCGGCGTTATTATTGTCATTATCTTCTTTTTATCGTCGTTATTATCGTCGTTAATATCATCGTCATTATCGTCGTTTTTATCATCATAATTATAGTCGTTATTATCGTCGTTAATATCGTCAATATCATCGTTGTTATCATTCTTATTATCCTCATAATTATCGTCGTTAATATCGTCGTTATTTTGTCATAATCATCGTCGTTAATGACGTCGTTATTATCGTCATTATCTTCGTTGTTATCGTCATAATTATCATCGTTAATATCGGCGTTATTATTGTCATTATCTTCTTTTTATCGTCGTTATTATCGTCGTTAATATCATCGTCATTATCGTCGTCATTATCGTCGTTAATATCATCGTCATTATCTTCGTTTTTATCATCATAATTATATTCGTTATTATCGTCGTTAATATCGTTATTATCATCGTTGTTATCGTACTTATTATCCTCATAATTATCGTCGTTAATATCGTCGTTATTTAGTCATAATCATTGTCGTTAATGTCGTCGTTATTATCGTCATTATCTTCGTTGTTATCGTCATAATTATCATCGCTAATATCGGCGTTATTATTGTCATTATCTTCTTTTTATCGTCGTTATTATCGTCGTTAATATCGTCGTTATTATTGTCGTTATTATCGTCGTTAATATCGTCGTTAATATCGTCATTATCATCGATGTTATCGTCCTTATTATACTCATAATTATCGTCATTAATATCGTCGTTATTTTGTCTAATCATCGTCGTTATTATCGTCGTTATTATCGTCATTATCATCGTTGTTATCGTTCTTATTATCCTCATAATTATCGTCGTTAATATAGTCGATATTTAGTCATAATCATCGTCGTTAATGTCGTCGTTATTATCGTCATTATCTTCGTTGTTATCGTCATAATTATCATCGTTAATATCGTCGTTATTATTGTCATTATCTTCTTTTTATCGTCGTTATTATCGTCGTTAATATCATAGTCATTATCTACGTTTTTATCATCATAATTATAGTCGTTATTATCGTCGTTAATATCGTCATTATCATCGTTGTTATCGTTCTTATTATCCTCATAATTATCGTCGTTATTTTGTCATAATCATCGTCGTTAATGTCGTCGTTATTATCTTCATTATCTTTGTTGTTATCGTCGTTATTATCGTCGTTAATATCGTCGTTATTATCGTCGTTATTATCGTCGTTAATATCGTCGTTAATATCGTCATCATCATCGTTGTTATCGTCATTATTATCCTCATAATTATCGTCATTAATATCGTCGTTATTTTGTCATAATTATCATCGTTAATTTCTTTGTTATTATTGTCATTATCTTCTTTTTATCGTCGTTATTATCGTCGTTAATATCGTCGTTATTATTGTCGTTATTATCGTCGTTAATATCGTCGTTAATATCGTCGTTATCATCGTTGTTATCGTTCGTATTATCCTGATAATTATCATCGTTAATATCGTCGTTATTTTGTCATAATCATCGTCGTTAATGTCGTCGTTATTATCGTCATTATCTTCGTTGTTATCGTCGTTATTATCGTCGTTAATATCGTCGTTATTATCGTTGTTATTATCGTCGTTATTATCGTCGTTAATATCGTCGTTTATATCGTCATTATCATCGTTGTTATCGTCCTTATTATCCTCATAATTATCGTCGTTAATATCGTCGTTATTTTGTCATAATCATCGTCGTTAATGTCGTCGTTATTATCGTCATTATCTTCCTTGTTATCGTCCTTATTATCCTCATAATTATCGTCGTTAATATCGTCGTTATTTAGTCATAATCATCGTCGTTAATGTCGTCGTTATTATCGTCATTATCTTCGTTGTTATCGTCATAATTATCATCGTTAATATCGGCGTTATTATTGTCATTATCTTCTTTTTATCGTCGTTATTATCGTCGTTAATATCGTCGTTATTATTGTCGTTATTATCGTCGTTAATATCGTCGTTAATATCGTCATTATCATCGATGTTATCGTCCTTATTATACTCATAATTATCGTCATTAATATCGTCGTTATTTTGTCTAATCATCGTCGTTATTATCGTCGTTATTATCGTCATTATCATCGTTGTTATCGTTCTTATTATCCTCATAATTATCGTCGTTAATATAGTCGATATTTAGTCATAATCATCGTCGTTAATGTCGTCGTTATTATCGTCATTATCTTCGTTGTTATCGTCATAATTATCATCGTTAATATCGTCGTTATTATTGTCATTATCTTCTTTTTATCGTCGTTATTATCGTCGTTAATATCATCGTCATTATCTTCGTTTTTATCATCATAATTATAGTCGTTATTATCGTCGTTAATATCGTCATTATCATCGTTGTTATCGTTCTTATTATCCTCATAATTATCGTCGTTAATATCTTCGTTATTTTGTCATAATCATCGTCGTTAATGTCGTCGTTATTATCTTCATTATCTTTGTTGTTATCGTCGTTATTATCGTCGTTAATATCGTCGTTATTATCGTCGTTATTATCGTCGTTAATATCGTCGTTAATATCGTCATTATCATCGTTGTTATCGTCATTATTATCCTCATAATCATCGTCATTAATATCGTCGTTATTTTGTCATAATTATCATCGTTAATTTCTTTGTTATTATTGTCATTATCTTCTTTTTATCGTCGTTATTATCGTCGTTAATATCGTCGTTATTATTGTCGTTATTATCGTCGTTAATATCGTCGTTAATATCGTCGTTATCATCGTTGTTATCGTTCGTATTATCCTGATAATTATCATCGTTAATATCATCGTTATTTTGTCATAATCATCGTCGTTAATGTCGTCGTTATTATCTTCATTATCTTCGTTGTTATCGTCGTTATTATCGTCGTTAATATCGTCGTTATTATCGTCGTTATTATCGTCGTTATTATCGTCGTTAATATCGTCGTTTATATCGTCATTATCATCGTTGTTATCGTCCTTATTATCCTCATAATTATCGTCGTTAATATCGTCGTTATTTTGTCATAATCATCGTCGTTAATGTCGTCGTTATTATCGTCATTATCTTCCTTGTTATCGTCCTTATTATCCTCATAATTATCGTCGTTAATATCGTCGTTATTTTGTCATAATCATCGTCGTTAATGTCGTCGTTATTATCGTCATTATCTTCCTTGTTATCGTCCTTATTATCCTCATAATTATCGTCGTTAATATCGTCGTTATTTAGTCATAATCATCGTCGTTAATGTCGTCGTTATTATCGTCATTATCTTCGTTGTTAACGTCATAATTATCATCGTTAATATCGGCGTTATTATTGTCATTATCTTCTTTTTATCGTCGTTATTATCGTCGTTAATATCGTCGTTATTATTGTCGTTATTATCGTCGTTAATATCGTCGTTAATATCGTCATTATCATCGATGTTATCGTCCTTATTATACTCATAATTATCGTCATTAATATCGTCGTTATTTTGTCTAATCATCGTCGTTATTATCGTCGTTATTATCGTCATTATCATCGTTGTTATCGTTCTTATTATCCTCATAATTATCGTCGTTAATATAGTCGATATTTAGTCATAATCATCGTCGTTAATGTCGTCGTTATTATCGTCATTATCTTCGTTGTTATCGTCATAATTATCATCGTTAATATCGTCGTTATTATTGTCATTATCTTCTTTTTATCGTCGTTATTATCGTCGTTAATATCATCGTCATTATCTTCGTTTTTATCATCATAATTATAGTCGTTATTATCGTCGTTAATATCGACATTATCATCGTTGTTATCGTTCTTATTATCCTCATAATTATCGTCGTTATTTTGTCATAATCATCGTCGTTAATGTCGTCGTTATTATCTTCATTATCTTTGTTGTTATCGTCGTTATTATCGTCGTTAATATCGTCGTTATTATCGTCGTTATTATCGTCGTTAATATCGTCGTTAATATCGTCATCATCATCGTTGTTATCGTCATTATTATCCTCATAATTATCGTCATTAATATCGTCGTTATTTTGTCATAATTATCATCGTTAATTTCTTTGTTATTATTGTCATTATCTTCTTTTTATCGTCGTTATTATCGTCGTTAATATCGTCGTTATTATTGTCGTTATTATCGTCGTTAATATCGTCGTTAATATCGTCGTTATCATCGTTGTTATCGTTCGTATTATCCTGATAATTATCATCGTTAATATCGTCGTTATTTTGTCATAATCATCGTCGTTAATGTCGTCGTTATTATCTTCATTATCTTCGTTGTTATCGTCGTTATTATCGTCGTTAATATCGTCGTTATTATCGTTGTTATTATCGTCGTTATTATCGTCGTTAATATCGTCGTTTATATCGTCATTATCATCGTTGTTATCGTCCTTATTATCCTCATAATTATCGTCGTTAATATCGTCGTTATTTTGTCATAATCATCGTCGTTAATGTCGTCGTTATTATCGTCATTATCTTCCTTGTTATCGTCCTTATTATCCTCATAATTATCGTCGTTAATATCGTCGTTATTTAGTCATAATCATCGTCGTTAATGTCGTCGTTATTATCGTCATTATCTTCGTTGTTAACGTCATAATTATCATCGTTAATATCGGCGTTATTATTGTCATTATCTTCTTTTTATCGTCGTTATTATCGTCGTTAATATCGTCGTTATTATTGTCGTTATTATCGTCGTTAATATCGTCGTTAATATCGTCATTATCATCGATGTTATCGTCCTTATTATACTCATAATTATCGTCATTAATATCGTCGTTATTTTGTCTAATCATCGTCGTTATTATCGTCGTTATTATCGTCATTATCATCGTTGTTATCGTTCTTATTATCCTCATAATTATCGTCGTTAATATAGTCGATATTTAGTCATAATCATCGTCGTTAATGTCGTCGTTATTATCGTCATTATCTTCGTTGTTATCGTCATAATTATCATCGTTAATATCGTCGTTATTATTGTCATTATCTTCTTTTTATCGTCGTTATTATCGTCGTTAATATCATCGTCATTATCTTCGTTTTTATCATCATAATTATAGTCGTTATTATCGTCGTTAATATCGTCATTATCATCGTTGTTATCGTTCTTATTATCCTCATAATTATCGTCGTTAATATCGTCGTTATTTAGTCATAATCATCGTCGTTAATGTCGTCGTTATTATCTTCATTATCTTTGTTGTTATCGTCGTTATTATCGTCGTTAATATCGTCGTTATTATCGTCGTTATTATCGTCGTTAATATCGTCGTTAATATCGTCATTATCATCGTTGTTATCGTCATTATTATCCTCATAATCATCGTCATTAATATCGTCGTTATTTTGTCATAATTATCATCGTTAATTTCTTTGTTATTATTGTCATTATCTTCTTTTTATCGTCGTTATTATCGTCGTTAATATCGTCGTTATTATTGTCGTTATTATCGTCGTTAATATCGTCGTTAATATCGTCGTTATCATCGTTGTTATCGTTCGTATTATCCTGATAATTATCATCGTTAATATCATCGTTATTTTGTCATAATCATCGTCGTTAATGTCGTCGTTATTATCTTCATTATCTTCGTTGTTATCGTCGTTATTATCGTCGTTAATATCGTCGTTATTATCGTCGTTATTATCGTCGTTATTATCGTCGTTAATATCGTCGTTTATATCGTCATTATCATCGTTGTTATCGTCCTTATTATCCTCATAATTATCGTCGTTAATATCGTCGTTATTTTGTCATAATCATCGTCGTTAATGTCGTCGTTATTATCGTCATTATCTTCCTTGTTATCGTCCTTATTATCCTCATAATTATCGTCGTTAATATCGTCGTTATTTTGTCATAATCATCGTCGTTAATGTCGTCGTTATTATCGTCATTATCTTCCTTGTTATCGTCCTTATTATCCTCATAATTATCGTCGTTAATATCGTCGTTATTTAGTCATAATCATCGTCGTTAATGTCGTCGTTATTATCGTCATTATCTTCGTTGTTAACGTCATAATTATCATCGTTAATATCGGCGTTATTATTGTCATTATCTTCTTTTTATCGTCGTTATTATCGTCGTTAATATCGTCGTTATTATTGTCGTTATTATCGTCGTTAATATCGTCGTTAATATCGTCATTATCATCGATGTTATCGTCCTTATTATACTCATAATTATCGTCATTAATATCGTCGTTATTTTGTCTAATCATCGTCGTTATTATCGTCGTTATTATCGTCATTATCATCGTTGTTATCGTTCTTATTATCCTCATAATTATCGTCGTTAATATAGTCGATATTTAGTCATAATCATCGTCGTTAATGTCGTCGTTATTATCGTCATTATCTTCGTTGTTATCGTCATAATTATCATCGTTAATATCGTCGTTATTATTGTCATTATCTTCTTTTTATCGTCGTTATTATCGTCGTTAATATCATCGTCATTATCTTCGTTTTTATCATCATAATTATAGTCGTTATTATCGTCGTTAATATCGTCATTATCATCGTTGTTATCGTTCTTATTATCCTCATAATTATCGTCGTTATTTTGTCATAATCATCGTCGTTAATGTCGTCGTTATTATCTTCATTATCTTTGTTGTTATCGTCGTTATTATCGTCGTTAATATCGTCGTTATTATCGTCGTTATTATCGTCGTTAATATCGTCGTTAATATCGTCATCATCATCGTTGTTATCGTCATTATTATCCTCATAATTATCGTCATTAATATCGTCGTTATTTTGTCATAATTATCATCGTTAATTTCTTTGTTATTATTGTCATTATCTTCTTTTTATCGTCGTTATTATCGTCGTTAATATCGTCGTTATTATTGTCGTTATTATCGTCGTTAATATCGTCGTTAATATCGTCGTTATCATCGTTGTTATCGTTCGTATTATCCTCATAATTATCATCGTTAATATCGTCGTTATTTTGTCATAATCATCGTCGTTAATGTCGTCGTTATTATCTTCATTATCTTCGTTGTTATCGTCGTTATTATCGTCGTTAATATCGTCGTTATTATCGTTGTTATTATCGTCGTTATTATCGTCGTTAATATCGTCGTTTATATCGTCATTATCATCGTTGTTATCGTCCTTATTATCCTCATAATTATCGTCGTTAATATCGTCGTTATTTTGTCATAATCATCGTCGTTAATGTCGTCGTTATTATCGTCATTATCTTCCTTGTTATCGTCCTTATTATCCTCATAATTATCGTCGTTAATATCGTCGTTATTTAGTCATAATCATCGTCGTTAATGTCGTCGTTATTATCGTCATTATCTTCGTTGTTATCGTCATAATTATCATCGTTAATATCGGCGTTATTATTGTCATTATCTTCTTTTTATCGTCGTTATTATCGTCGTTAATATCGTCGTTATTATTGTCGTTATTATCGTCGTTAATATCGTCGTTAATATCGTCATTATCATCGATGTTATCGTCCTTATTATACTCATAATTATCGTCATTAATATCGTCGTTATTTTGTCTAATCATCGTCGTTATTATCGTCGTTATTATCGTCATTATCATCGTTGTTATCGTTCTTATTATCCTCATAATTATCGTCGTTAATATAGTCGATATTTAGTCATAATCATCGTCGTTAATGTCGTCGTTATTATCGTCATTATCTTCGTTGTTATCGTCATAATTATCATCGTTAATATCGTCGTTATTATTGTCATTATCTTCTTTTTATCGTCGTTATTATCGTCGTTAATATCATCGTCATTATCTTCGTTTTTATCATCATAATTATAGTCGTTATTATCGTCGTTAATATCGTCATTATCATCGTTGTTATCGTTCTTATTATCCTCATAATTATCGTCGTTAATATCGTCGTTATTTTGTCATAATCATCGTCGTTAATGTCGTCGTTATTATCTTCATTATCTTTGTTGTTATCGTCGTTATTATCGTCGTTAATATCGTCGTTATTATCGTCGTTATTATCGTCGTTAATATCGTCGTTAATATCGTCATCATCATCGTTGTTATCGTCATTATTATCCTCATAATCATCGTCATTAATATCGTCGTTATTTTGTCATAATTATCATCGTTAATTTCTTTGTTATTATTGTCATTATCTTCTTTTTATCGTCGTTATTATCGTCGTTAATATCGTCGTTATTATTGTCGTTATTATCGTCGTTAATATCGTCGTTAATATCGTCGTTATCATCGTTGTTATCGTTCGTATTATCCTGATAATTATCATCGTTAATATCATCGTTATTTTGTCATAATCATCGTCGTTAATGTCGTCGTTATTATCTTCATTATCTTCGTTGTTATCGTCGTTATTATCGTCGTTAATATCGTCGTTATTATCGTCGTTATTATCGTCGTTATTATCGTCGTTAATATCGTCGTTTATATCGTCATTATCATCGTTGTTATCGTCCTTATTATCCTCATAATTATCGTCGTTAATATCGTCGTTATTTTGTCATAATCATCGTCGTTAATGTCGTCGTTATTATCGTCATTATCTTCCTTGTTATCGTCCTTATTATCCTCATAATTATCGTCGTTAATATCGTCGTTATTTTGTCATAATCATCGTCGTTAATGTCGTCGTTATTATCGTCATTATCTTCGTTGTTATCGTCATAATTATCATCGTTAATATCGGCGTTATTATTGTCATTATCTTCTTTTTATCGTCGTTATTATCGTCGTTAATATCATCGTCATTATCGTCGTTTTTATCATCATAATTATAGTCGTTATTATCGTCGTTAATATCGTCATTATCTTCCTTTTTATCGTCCTTATTATCCTCATAATTATCGTCGTTAATATCGTCGTTATTTTGTCATAATCATCGTCGTTAATGTCGTCGTTATTATCGTCATTATCTTCGTTGTTATCGTCATAATTATCATCGTTAATATCGGCGTTATTATTGTCATTATCTTCTTTTTATCGTCGTTATTATCGTCGTTAATATCATCGTCATTATCGTCGTTATTATCGTCGTTAATATCATCGTCATTATCTTCGTTTTTATCATCATAATTATATTCGTTATTATCGTCGTTAATATCGTTATTATCATCGTTGTTATCGTACTTATTATCCTCATAATTATCGTCGTTAATATCGTCGTTATTTAGTCATAATCATTGTCGTTAATGTCGTCGTTATTATCGTCATTATCTTCGTTGTTATCGTCATAATTATCATCGTTAATATCGGCGTTATTATTGTCATTATCTTCTTTTTATCGTCGTTATTATCGTCGTTAATATCGTCGTTATTATTGTCGTTATTATCGTCGTTAATATCGTCGTTAATATCGTCATTATCATCGATGTTATCGTCCTTATTATACTCATAATTATCGTCATTAATATCGTCGTTATTTTGTCTAATCATCGTCGTTATTATCGTCGTTATTATCGTCATTATCATCGTTGTTATCGATCTTATTATCCTCATAATTATCGTCGTTAATATAGTCGATATTTAGTCATAATCATCGTCGTTAATGTCGTCGTTATTATCGTCATTATCTTCGTTGTTATCGTCATAATTATCATCGTTAATATCGTCGTTATTATTGTCATTATCTTCTTTTTATCGTCGTTATTATCGTCGTTAATATCATCGTCATTATCTTCGTTTTTATCATCATAATTATAGTCGTTATTATCGTCGTTAATATCGTCATTATCATCGTTGTTATCGTTCTTATTATCCTCATAATTATCGTCGTTAATATCGTCGTTATTTTGTCATAATCATCGTCGTTAATGTCGTCGTTATTATCTTCATTATCTTTGTTGTTATCGTCGTTATTATCGTCGTTAATATCGTCGTTATTATCGTCGTTATTATCGTCGTTAATATCGTCGTTAATATCGTCATCATCATCGTTGTTATCGTCATTATTATCCTCATAATTATCGTCATTAATATCGTCGTTATTTTGTCATAATTATCATCGTTAATTTCTTTGTTATTATTGTCATTATCTTCTTTTTATCGTCGTTATTATCGTCGTTAATATCGTCGTTATTATTGTCGTTATTATCGTCGTTAATATCGTCGTTAATATCGTCGTTATCATCGTTGTTATCGTTCGTATTATCCTGATAATTATCATCGTTAATATCGTCGTTATTTTGTCATAATCATCGTCGTTAATGTCGTCGTTATTATCTTCATTATCTTCGTTGTTATCGTCGTTATTATCGTCGTTAATATCGTCGTTATTATCGTTGTTATTATCGTCGTTATTATCGTCGTTAATATCGTCGTTTATATCGTCATTATCATCGTTGTTATCGTCCTTATTATCCTCATAATTATCGTCGTTAATATCGTCGTTATTTTGTCATAATCATCGTCGTTAATGTCGTCGTTATTATCGTCATTATCTTCCTTGTTATCGTCCTTATTATCCTCATAATTATCGTCGTTAATATCGTCGTTATTTAGTCATAATCATCGTCGTTAATGTCGTCGTTATTATCGTCATTATCTTCGTTGTTAACGTCATAATTATCATCGTTAATATCGGCGTTATTATTGTCATTATCTTCTTTTTATCGTAGTTATTATCGTCGTTAATATCATCGTCATTATCGTCGTTTTTATCATCATAATTATAGTCGTTATTATCGTCGTTAATATCGTCATTATCATCGTTGTTATCGTTCTTATTATCCTCATAATTATCGTCGTTAATATCGTCGTTATTTTGTCATAATCATCGTCGTTAATGTCGTCGTTATTATCTTCATTATCTTCGTTGTTATCGTCGTTATTATCGTCGTTAATATCGTCGTTATTATCGTTGTTATTATCGTCGTTATTATCGTCGTTAATATCGTCGTTAATATCGTCATCATCATCGTTGTTATCGTCATTATTATCCTCATAATTATCGTCATTAATATCGTCGTTATTTTGTCATAATTATCATCGTTAATTTCTTTGTTATTATTGTCATTATCTTCTTTTTATCGTCGTTATTATCGTCGTTAATATCGTCGTTATTATTGTCGTTATTATCGTCGTTAATATCGTCGTTAATATCGTCGTTATCATCGTTGTTATCGTTCGTATTATCCTGATAATTATCATCGTTAATATCGTCGTTATTTTGTCATAATCATCGTCGTTAATGTCGTCGTTATTATCTTCATTATCTTCGTTGTTATCGTCGTTATTATCGTCGTTAATATCGTCGTTATTATCGTCGTTATTATCGTCGTTATTATCGTCGTTAATATCGTCGTTTATATCGTCATTATCATCGTTGTTATCGTCCTTATTATCCTCATAATTATCGTCGTTAATATCGTCGTTATTTTGTCATAATCATCGTCGTTAATGTCGTCGTTATTATCGTCATTATCTTCCTTGTTATCGTCCTTATTATCCTCATAATTATCGTCGTTAATATCGTCGTTATTTTGTCATAATCATCGTCGTTAATGTCGTCGTTATTATCGTCATTATCTTCGTTGTTATCGTCATAATTATCATCGTTAATATCGGCGTTATTATTGTCATTATCTTCTTTTTATCGTCGTTATTATCGTCGTTAATATCATCGTCATTATCGTCGTTTTTATCATCATAATTATAGTCGTTATTATCGTCGTTAATATCGTCATTATCTTCCTTTTTATCGTCCTTATTATCCTCATAATTATCGTCGTTAATATCGTCGTTATTTTGTCATAATCATCGTCGTTAATGACGTCGTTATTATCGTCATTATCTTCGTTGTTATCGTCATAATTATCATCGTTAATATCGGCGTTATTATTGTCATTATCTTCTTTTTATCGTCGTTATTATCGTCGTTAATATCATCGTCATTATCGTCGTTATTATCGTCGTTAATATCATCGTCATTATCTTCGTTTTTATCATCATAATTATATTCGTTATTATCGTCGTTAATATCGTTATTATCATCGTTGTTATCGTACTTATTATCCTCATAATTATCGTCGTTAATATCGTCGTTATTTAGTCATAATCATTGTCGTTAATGTCGTCGTTATTATCGTCATTATCTTCGTTGTTATCGTCATAATTATCATCGTTAATATCGGCGTTATTATTGTCATTATCTTCTTTTTATCGTCGTTATTATCGTCGTTAATATCGTCGTTATTATTGTCGTTATTATCGTCGTTAATATCGTCGTTAATATCGTCATTATCATCGATGTTATCGTCCTTATTATACTCATAATTATCGTCATTAATATCGTCGTTATTTTGTCTAATCATCGTCGTTATTATCGTCGTTATTATCGTCATTATCATCGTTGTTATCGATCTTATTATCCTCATAATTATCGTCGTTAATATAGTCGATATTTAGTCATAATCATCGTCGTTAATGTCGTCGTTATTATCGTCATTATCTTCGTTGTTATCGTCATAATTATCATCGTTAATATCGTCGTTATTATTGTCATTATCTTCTTTTTATCGTCGTTATTATCGTCGTTAATATCATCGTCATTATCTTCGTTTTTATCATCATAATTATAGTCGTTATTATCGTCGTTAATATCGTCATTATCATCGTTGTTATCGTTCTTATTATCCTCATAATTATCGTCGTTAATATCGTCGTTATTTTGTCATAATCATCGTCGTTAATGTCGTCGTTATTATCTTCATTATCTTTGTTGTTATCGTCGTTATTATCGTCGTTAATATCGTCGTTATTATCGTCGTTATTATCGTCGTTAATATCGTCGTTAATATCGTCATCATCATCGTTGTTATCGTCATTATTATCCTCATAATTATCGTCATTAATATCGTCGTTATTTTGTCATAATTATCATCGTTAATTTCTTTGTTATTATTGTCATTATCTTCTTTTTATCGTCGTTATTATCGTCGTTAATATCGTCGTTATTATTGTCGTTATTATCGTCGTTAATATCGTCGTTAATATCGTCGTTATCATCGTTGTTATCGTTCGTATTATCCTGATAATTATCATCGTTAATATCGTCGTTATTTTGTCATAATCATCGTCGTTAATGTCGTCGTTATTATCTTCATTATCTTCGTTGTTATCGTCGTTATTATCGTCGTTAATATCGTCGTTATTATCGTTGTTATTATCGTCGTTATTATCGTCGTTAATATCGTCGTTTATATCGTCATTATCATCGTTGTTATCGTCCTTATTATCCTCATAATTATCGTCGTTAATATCGTCGTTATTTTGTCATAATCATCGTCGTTAATGTCGTCGTTATTATCGTCATTATCTTCCTTGTTATCGTCCTTATTATCCTCATAATTATCGTCGTTAATATCGTCGTTATTTAGTCATAATCATCGTCGTTAATGTCGTCGTTATTATCGTCATTATCTTCGTTGTTAACGTCATAATTATCATCGTTAATATCGGCGTTATTATTGTCATTATCTTCTTTTTATCGTAGTTATTATCGTCGTTAATATCATCGTCATTATCGTCGTTTTTATCATCATAATTATAGTCGTTATTATCGTCGTTAATATCGTCATTATCATCGTTGTTATCGTTCTTATTATCCTCATAATTATCGTCGTTAATATCGTCGTTATTTTGTCATAATCATCGTCGTTAATGTCGTCGTTATTATCTTCATTATCTTCGTTGTTATCGTCGTTATTATCGTCGTTAATATCGTCGTTATTATCGTTGTTATTATCGTCGTTATTATCGTCGTTAATATCGTCGTTTATATCGTCATTATCATCGTTGTTATCGTCCTTATTATCCTCATAATTATCGTCGTTAATATCGTTGTTATTTTGTCATAATCATCGTCGTTATTATCGTCGTTATTATCGTCATTATCATCGTTGTTATCGTTCTTATTATCCTCATAATTATCGTCGTTAATATCGTCGATATTTAGTCATAATCATCGTCGTTAATGTCGTCGTTATTATCGTCATTATCTTCGTTGTTATCGTCATAATTATCGTCGTTATTATTGTCATTATCTTCTTTTTATCGTCGTTATTATCGTCGTAAATATCATCGTCATTATCTTCGTTTTTATCATCATAATTATAGTCGTTATTATCGTCGTTAATATCGTCATTATCATCGTTGTTATCGTTCTTGTTATCCTCATAATTATCGTCGTTAATATCGTCGTTATTTTGTCATAATCATCGTCGTTAATGTCGTCGTTATTATCTTCATTATCTTTGTTGTTATCGTCGTTATTATCGTCGTTAATATCGTCGTTATTATCGTCGTTATTATCGTCGTTAATATCGTCGTTAATATCGTCATTATCATCGTTGTTATCGTCATTATTATCCTCATAATTATCGTCATTAATATCGTCGTTATTTTGTCATAATTATCATCGTTAATTTCTTTGTTATTATTGTCATTATCTTCTTTTTATCGTCGTTATTATCGTCGTTAATATCGTCGTTATTATTGTCGTTATTATCGTCGTTAATATCGTCGTTAATATCGTCGTTATCATCGTTGTTATCGTTCGTATTATCCTGATAATTATCATCGTTAATATCGTCGTTATTTTGTCATAATGATCGTCGTTAATGTCGTCGTTATTATCTTCATTATCTTCGTTGTTATCGTCGTTATTATCGTCGTTAATATCGTCGTTATTATCGTCGTTATTATCGTCGTTATTATCGTCGTTAATATCGTCGTTTATATCGTCATTATCATCGTTGTTATCGTCCTTATTATCCTAATAATTATCGTCGTTAATATCGTCGTTATTTTGTCATAATCATCGTCGTTAATGTCGTCGTTATTATCGTCATTATCTTCCTTGTTATCGTCCTTATTATCCTCATAATTATCGTCGTTAATATCGTCGTTATTTTGTCATAATCATCGTCGTTAATGTCGTCGTTATTATCGTCATTATCTTCGTTGTTATCGCCATAATTATCATCGTTATATCGGCGTTATTATTGTCATTATCTTCTTTTTATCGTCGTTATTATCGTCGTTAATATCATCGTCATTATCGTCGTTTTTATCATCATAATTATAGTCGTTATTATCGTCGTTAATATCGTCATTATCATCGTTGTTATCGTTCTTATTATCCTCATAATTATCGTCGTTAATATCGTCGTTATTTTGTCATAATCATCGTCGTTAATGTCCTCGTTATTATTTTCATATCTTCGTTGTTATCGTCGTTATTATCGTCGTTAATATCGTCGTTATTTTGTCATAATCATCGTCGTTAATGTCGTCGTTATTATCTTCATTATCTTCGTTGTTATCGTCGTTATTATCGTCGTTAATATCGTCGTTATAATCGTCGTTAATATCGTCGTTAATATCGTCATTATCATCGTTGTTATCGTCCTTTTTATCCACATAATAATCGTCATTAATTACGTCGTTATTTTGTCATAATCATCGTCGTTAATGTCGTCGTTATTATCGTCATTATCTTCGATGTTATTGTCATAATTATCATCGTTAATATCGTCGTTATTATTGTCATTATCTTCTTTTTATCGTCGTTATTATCGTTGTTAATATCGTCGTAATTATCGTCGTTATTATCGTCGTTAATATCGTCGCTTATATCCTCATTATCATCGTTGTTATCGTCCTTTTTATCCTCATAATAATCGTCGTTAATTACGTCGTTATTTTGTCATAATCATCGTCGTTAATGTTGTCTTTATTATCGTCATTATCTTCGTTGTTATCGTCGTTATTATCGTAGTTAATATCGTCGTTATTATCGTCGTTATTATCGTCGTTAATATCGTCGTTTATATCGTCATTATCATCGTCGTTATCGTCGTTTTTATCATCATAATTATCGTCGTTTATATCGTCGTTATTTTGTCATAATCATCGTCGTTAATGTCGTCGTTATTATCGTCATTATCTTCCTTTTTATCGTCCTTATTATCCTCATAATTATCGTCGTTAATATCGTCGTTATTTTGTCATAATCATCGTCGTTAATGACGTCGTTATTATCGTCATTATCTTCGTTGTTATCGTCATAATTATCATCGTTAATATCGGCGTTATTATTGTCATTATCTTCTTTTTATCGTCGTTATTATCGTCGTTAATATCATCGTCATTATCGTCGTTTTTATCATCATAATTATATTCGTTATTATCGTCGTTAATATCGTTATTATCATCGTTGTTATCGTACTTATTATCCTCATAATTATCGTCGTTAATATCGTCGTTATTTTGTCATAATCATCGTCGTTAATGACGTCGTTATTATCGTCATTATCTTCGTTGTTATCGTCATAATTATCATCGTTAATATCGTCGTTATTATCGTCATTATCTTAGTTGTTATCGTCATAATTATCATCGTTAATATCGGCGTTATTATTGTCATTATCTTCTTTTTATCGTCGTTATTATCGTCGTTAATATCATCGTCATTATCGTCGTTATTATCGTCGTTAATATCATCGTCATTATCGTCGTTTTTATCATCATAATTATATTCGTTATTATCGTCGTTAATATCGTTATTATCATCGTTGTTATCGTACTTATTATCCTCATAATTATCGTCGTTAATATCGTCGTTATTTAGTCATAATCATTGTCGTTAATGTCGTCGTTATTATCGTCATTATCTTCGTTGTTATCGTCATAATTATCATCGTTAATATCGGCGTTATTATTGTCATTATCTTCTTTTTATCGTCGTTAATATCGTCGTTATTATCGTCGTTATTATCGTCGTTAATATCGTCGTTTATATCGTCATTATCATCGTTGTTATCGTCCTTATTATCCTCATAATTATCGTCGTTAATATCGTCGTTATTTTGTCATAATCATCGTCGTTATTATCGTCGTTATTATCGTCATTATCATCGTTGTTATCGTTCTTATTATCTTCATAATTATCGTCGTTAATATCGTCGATATTTAGTCATAATCATCGTCGTTAATGTCGTCGTTATTATCGTCATTATCTTCGTTGTTATCGTCATAATTATCGTCGTTATTATTGTCATTATCTTCTTTTTATCGTCGTTATTATCGTCGTAAATATCATCGTCATTATCTTCGTTTTTATCATCATAATTATAGTCGTTATTATCGTCGTTAATATCGTCATTATCATCGTTGTTATCGTTCTTATTATCCTCATAATTATCGTCGTTAATATCGTAGTTATTTTGTCATAATCATCGTCGTTAATGTCGTCGTTATTATCTTCATTATCTTTGTTGTTATCGTCGTTATTATCGTCGTTAATATCGTCGTTATTATCGTCGTTATTATCGTCGTTAATATCGTCGTTAATATCGTCATTATCATCGTTGTTATCGTCATTATTATCCTCATAATTATCGTCATTAATATCGTCGTTATTTTGTCATAATTATCATCGTTAATTTCTTTGTTATTATTGTCATTATCTTCTTTTTATCGTCGTTATTATCGTCGTTAATATCGTCGTTATTATTGTCGTTATTATCGTCGTTAATATCGTCGTTAATATCGTCGTTATCATCGTTGTTATCGTTCGTATTATCCTGATAATTATCATCGTTAATATTGTCGTTATTTTGTCATAATCATCGTCGTTAATGTCGTCGTTATTATCTTCATTATCTTCGTTGTTATCGTCGTTATTATCGTCGTTAATATCGTCGTTATCATCGTTGTTATCGTTCTTATTATCCTCATAATTATCGTCGTTAATATCGTCGATATTTAGTCATAATCATCGTCGTTAATGTCGTCGTTATTATCGTCATTATCTTAGTTGTTATCGTCATAATTATCATCGTCAATATCGTCGTTATTATTGTCATTATCTTCTTTTTATCGTTGCTATTATCGTCGTTAATATCATCGTCATTATCTTCGTTTTTATCATCATAATTATAGTCGTTATTATCGTCGTTAATATCGTCATTATCATCGTTGTTATCGTTCTTATTATCCTCATAATTATCGTCGTTAATATCGTCGTTATTTTGTCATAATCATCGTCGTTAATGTCGTCGTTATTATTTTCATATCTTCGTTGTTATCGTCGTTATTATCGTCGTTAATATCGTCGTTATTTTGTCATAATCATCGTCGTTAATGTCGTCGTTATTATCTTCATTATCTTCGTTGTTATCGTCGTTATTATCGTCGTTAATATCGTCGTTATTATCGTCCTTAATATCGTCGTTAATATCGTCATTATCATCGTTGTTATCGTCCTTTTTATCCACATAATAATCGTCATTAATTACGTCGTTATTTTGTCATAATCATCGTCGTTAATGTCGTCGTTATTATCGTCATTATCTTCGATGTTATCGTCATAATTATCATCGTTAATATCGTCGTTATTATCGTCGTTATTATCGTCGTTAATATCGTCGTTTATATCGTCATTATCATCGTTGTTATCGTCGTTTTTATCATCATAATTATCGTCGTTTATATCGTCGTTATTTTGTCATAATCATCGTCGTTAATGTCGTCGTTATTATCGATATTATCTTCCTTTTTATCGTCCTTATTATCCTCATAATTATCGTCGTTAATATCGTCGTTATTTTGTCATAATCATCGTCGTTAATGACGTCGTTATTATCGTTATTATCTTCGTTGTTATCGTCATAATTATCATCGTTAATATCGGCGTTATTATTGTCATTATCTTCTTTTTATCGTCGTTATTATCGTCGTTAATATCATCGTCATTATCGTCGTTTTTATCATCATAATTATATTCGTTATTATCGTCGTTAATATCGTTATTATCATCGTTGTTATCGTACTTATTATCCTCATAATTATCGTCGTTAATATCGTCGTTATTTTGTCATAATCATCGTCGTTAATGACGTCGTTATTATCGTCATTATCTTCGTTGTTATCGTCATAATTATCATCGTTAATATCGGCGTTATTATTGTCATTATCTTCTTTTTATCGTCGTTATTATCGTCGTTAATATCATCGTCATTATCGTCGTTTTTATCATCATAATTATATTCGTTATTATCGTCGTTAATATCGTTATTATCATCGTTGTTATCGTACTTATTATCCTCATAATTATCGTCGTTAATATCGTTGTTATTTAGTCATAATCATTGTCGTTAATGTCGTCGTTATTATCTTCATTATCTTCGTTGTTATCGTCATAATTATCATCGTTAATATCGTCGTTATTATTGTCATTATCTTCTTTTTATCGTTGTTATTATCGTCGTTAATATCATCGTCATTATCTTCGTTTTTATCATCATAATTATAGTCGTTATTATCGTCGGTAATATCGTCATTATCATCGTTGTTATCGTTCTTATTATCCTCATAATTATCGTCGTTAATATCGTCGTTATTTTGTCATAATCATCGTCGTTAATGTCGTCGTTATTATCTTCATTATCTTTGTTGTTATCGTCGTTATTATCGTCGTTAATATCGTCGTTATTATCGTCGTTATTATCGTCGTTAATATCGTCGTTAATATCGTCATTATCATCGTTGTTATCGTCATTATTATCCTCATAATTATCGTCATTAATATCGTCGTTATTTTGTCATAATTATCATCGTTAATTTCTTTGTTATTATTGTCATTATCTTCTTTTTATCGTCGTTATTATCGTCGTTAATATCGTCGTTATTATTGTCGTTATTATCGTCGTTAATATCGTCGTTAATATCGTCGTTATCATCGTTGTTATCGTTCGTATTATCCTGATAATTATCATCGTTAATATTGTCGTTATTTTGTCATAATCATCGTCGTTAATGTCGTCGTTATTATCTTCATTATCTTCGTTGTTATCGTCGTTATTATCGTCGTTAATATCGTCATTATCATCGTTGTTATCGTTCTTATTATCCTCATAATTATCGTCGTTAATATCGTCGTTATTTTGTCATAATCATCGTCGTTAATGTCGTCGTTATTATTTTCATATCTTCGTTGTTATCGTCGTTATTATCGTCGTTAATATCGTCGTTATTTTGTCATAATCATCGTCGTTAATGTCGTCGTTATTATCTTCATTATCTTCGTTGTTATCGTCGTTATTATCGTCGTTAATATCGTCGTTATTATCGTCGTTAATATCGTCGTTAATATCGTCATTATCATCGTTGTTATCGTCCTTTTTATCCACATAATAATCGTCGTTAATATCGTCGTTATTTTGTCATAATCATCGTCGTTAATGACGTCGTTATTATCGTCATTATCTTCGTTGTTATCGTCATAATTATCATCGTTAATATCGGCGTTATTATTGTCATTATCTTCTTTTTATCGTCGTTATTATCGTCGTTAATATCATCGTCATTATCGTCGTTTTTATCATCATAATTATAGTCGTTATTATCGTCGTTAATATCGTCATTATCATCGTTGTTATCGTTCTTATTATCCTCATAATTATCGTCGTTAATATCGTCGTTATTTTGTCATAATCATCGTCGTTAATGTCGTCGTTATTATCTTCATTATCTTTGTTGTTATCGTCGTTATTATCGTCGTTAATATCGTCGTTATTATCGTCGTTATTATCGTCGTTAATATCGTCGTTAATATCGTCATTATCATCGTTGTTATCGTCATTATTATCCTCATAATTATCGTCATTAATATCGTCGTTATTTTGTCATAATTTTCATCGATAATTTCTTTGTTATTATTGTCATTATCTTCTTTTTATCGTCGTTATTATCGTCGTTAATATCGTCGTTATTATTGTCGTTATTATCGTCGTTAATATCGTCGTAAATATCGTCGTTATCATCGTTGTTATCGTTCGTATTATCTTGATAATTATCATCGTTAATATCGTCGTTATTTTGTCATAATCATCGTCGTTAATGTCGTCGTTATTATCTTCATTATCTTCGTTGTTATCGTCGTTATTATCGTCGTTAATATCGGCGTTATTATTGTCATTATCTTCTTTTTATCGTCGTTATTATCGTCGTTAATATCATCGTCATTATCGTCGTTTTTATCATCATAATTATAGTCGTTATTATCGTCGTTAATATCGTCAATATCATCGTTGTTATCATTCTTATTATCCTCATAATTATCGTCGTTAATATCGTCGTTATTTTGTCATAATCATCGTCGATAATGTCGTCGTTATTATCTTCATTATCTTTGTTGTTATCGTCGTTATTATCGTCGTTAATATCGTCGTTATTATCGTCGTTATTATCGTCGTTAATATCGTCGTTAATATCGTCATTATCATCGTTGTTATCGTCATTATTATCCTCATAATTATCGTCATTAATATCGTCGTTATTTTGTCATAATTTTCATCGATAATTTCTTTGTTATTATTGTCATTATCTTCTTTTTATCGTCGTTATTATCGTCGTTAATATCGTCGTTATTATTGTCGTTATTATCGTCGTTAATATCGTCGTAAATATCGTCGTTATCATCGTTGTTATCGTTCGTATTATCCTGATAATTATCATCGTTAATATCGTCGTTATTTTGTCATAATCATCGTCGTTAATGTCGTCGTTATTATCTTCATTATCTTCGTTGTTATCGTCGTTATTATCGTCGTTAATATCGTCGTTATTATCGTCGTTATTATCGTCGTTATTATCGTCGTTAATATCGTCGTTTATATCGTCATTATCATCGTTGTTATCGTCCTTATTATCCTCATAATTATCGTCGTTAATATCGTCGTTATTTTGTCATAATCATCGTCGTTAATGTCGTCGTTATTATCGTCATTATCTTCGTTGTTATCGTAATAAGTATCATAGTTAATATCGTCGTTATTATTGTCATTATCTTCTTTTTATCGTCGTTAATATCATCGTCATTATCGTCGTTATTTTGTCATAATCATCGTCGTTAATGTCGTCGTTAATATCGTCATTATCATCGTTGTTATCGTCATTATTATCCTCATAATTATCGTCATTAATATCGTCGTTATTTTGTCATAATTTTCATCGATAATTTCTTTGTTATTATTGTCATTATCTTCTTTTTATCGTCGTTATTATCGTCGTTAATATCGTCGTTATTATTGTCGTTATTATCGTCGTTAATATCGTCGTTAATATCGTCGTTTTCATCGTTGTTATCGTTCGTATTATCCTGATAATTATCATCGTTAATATTGTCGTTATTTTGTCATAATCATCGTCGTTAATGTCGTCGTTATTATCTTCATTATCTTCGTTGTTATCGTCGTTATTATCGTCGTTAATATCGTCGTTATTATCGTCGTTATTATCGTCGTTAATATCGTCGTTAATATCGTCATTATCATCGTTGTTATCGTCATTATTATCCTCATAATTATCGTCATTAATATCGTCGTTATTTTGTCATAATTATCATCGTTAATTTCTTTGTTATTATTGTCATTATCTTCTTTTTATCGTCGTTATTATCGTCGTTAATAACGTCGTTATTATTGTCGTTATTATCGTCGTTAATATCGTCGTTACTATCGTCGTTATCATCGTTGTTATCGTTCGTATTATCCTGATAATTATCATCGTTAATATTGTCGTTATTTTGTCATAATCATCGTCGTTAATGTCGTCGTTATTATCTTCATTATCTTCGTTGTTATCGTCGTTATTATCGTCGTTAATATCGTCGTTATTATCGTCGTTATTATCGTCGTTATTATCGTCGTTAATATCGTCGTTTATATCGTCATTATCATCGTTGTTATCGTCCTTATTATCCTCATAATTATCGTCGTTAATATCGTCGTTATTTTGTCATAATCATCGTCGTTATTATCGTCGTTATTATCGTCATTATCATCGTTGTTATCGTTCTTATTATCCTCATAATTATCGTCGTTAATATCGTCGATATTTAGTCATAATCATCGTCGTTAATGTCGTCGTTATTATCGTCATTATCTTAGTTGTTATCGTCATAATTATCATCGTCAATATCGTCGTTATTATTGTCATTATCTTCTTTTTATCGTTGCTATTATCGTCGTTAATATCATCGTCATTATCGTCGTTTTTATCATCATAATTATAGTCGTTATTATCGTCGTTAATATCGTCATTATCATCGTTGTTATCGTTCTTATTATCCTCATAATTATCGTCGTTAATATCGTCGTTATTTTGTCATAATCATCGTCGTTAATGTCGTCGTTATTATTTTCATATCTTCGTTGTTATCGTCGTTATTATCGTCTTTAATATCGTCGTTATTTTATCATAATCATCGTCGTTAATGTCGTCGTTATTATCTTCATTATCTTCGTTGTTATCGTCGTTATTATCGTCGTTAATATCGTCGTTATTATCGTCGTTAATATCGTCGTTAATATCGTCATTATCATCGTTGTTATCGTCCTTTTTATCCACATAATAATCGTCATTAATTACGTCGTTATTTTGTCATAATCATCGTCGTTAATGTCGTCGTTATTATCGTCATTATCTTCGATGTTATCGTCATAATTATCATCGTTAATATCGTCGTTATTATCGTCGTTATTATCGTCGTTAATATCGTCGTTTATATCGTCATTATCATCGTTGTTATCGTCGTTTTTATCATCATAATTATCGTCGTTTATATCGTCGTTATTTTGTCATAATCATCGTCGTTAATGTCGTCGTTATTATCGTCATTATCTTCCTTTTTATCGTCCTTATTATCCTCATAATTATCGTCGTTAATATCGTCGTTATTTTGTCATAATCATCGTCGTTAATGACGTCGTTATTATCGTCATTATCTTCGTTGTTATCGTCATAATTATCATCGTTAATATCGGCGTTATTATTGTCATTATCTTCTTTTTATCGTCGTTATTATCGTCGTTAATATCATCGTCATTATCGTCGTTTTTATCATCATAATTATATTCGTTATTATCGTCGTTAATATCGTTATTATCATCGTTGTTATCGTACTTATTATCCTCATAATTATCGTCGTTAATATCGTCGTTATTTTGTCATAATCATCGTCGTTAATGTCGTCGTTATTATCGTCATTATCTTCGTTGTTATCGTCATAATTATCATCGTTAATATCGGCGTTATTATTGTCATTATCTTCTTTTTATCGTCGTTATTATCGTCGTTAATATCATCGTCATTATCGTCGTTTTTATCATCATAATTATATTCGTTATTATCGTCGTTAATATCGTTATTATCATCGTTGTTATCGTACTTATTATCCTCATAATTATCGTCGTTAATATCGTTGTTATTTAGTCATAATCATTGTCGTTAATGTCGTCGTTATTATCGTCATTATCTTCGTTGTTATCGTCATAATTATCATCGTTAATATCGTCGTTATTATTGTCATTATCTTCTTTTTATCGTTGTTATTATCGTCGTTAATATCATCGTCATTATCTTCGTTTTTATCATCATAATTATAGTCGTTATTATCGTCGTTAATATCGTCATTATCATCGTTGTTATCGTTCTTATTATCCTCATAATTATCGTCGTTAATAACGTCGTTATTTTGTCATAATCATCGTCGTTAATGTCGTCGTTATTATCTTCATTATCTTTGTTGTTATCGTCGTTATTATCGTCGTTAATATCGTCGTTATTATCGTCGTTATTATCGTCGTTAATATCGTCGTTAATATCGTCATTATCATCGTTGTTATCGTCATTATTATCCTCATAATTATCGTCATTAATATCGTCGTTATTTTGTCATAATTATCATCGTTAATTTCTTTGTTATTATTGTCATTATCTTCTTTTTATCGTCGTTATTATCGTCGTTAATATCGTCGTTATTATTGTCGTTATTATCGTCGTTAATATCGTCGTTAATATCGTCGTTATCATCGTTGTTATCCTTCGTATTATCCTGATAATTATCATCGTTAATATTGTCGTTATTTTGTCATAATCATCGTCGTTAATGTCGTCGTTATTATCTTCATTATCTTCGTTGTTATCGTCGTTATTATCGTCGTTAATATCGTCGTTATTATCGTCGTTATTATCGTCGTTATTATCGTCGTTAATATCGTCGTTTATATCGTCATTATCATCGTTGTTATCGTCCTTATTATCCTCATAATTATCGTCGTTAATATCGTCGTTATTTTGTCATAATCATCGTCGTTATTATCGTCGTTATTATCGTCATTATCATCGTTGTTATCGTCCTTATTATCCTCATAATTATCGTCGTTAATATCGTCGATATTTAGTCATAATCATCGTCGTTAATGTCGTCGTTATTATCGTCATTATCTTAGTTGTTATCGTCATAATATCATCGTCAATATCGTCGTTATTATTGTCATTATCTTCTTTTTATCGTCGTTATTATCGTCGTTAATATCATCGTCATTATCTTCGTTTTTATCATCATAATTATAGTCGTTATTATCGTCGTTAATATCGTCATTATCATCGTTGTTATCGTTCTTATTATCCTCATAATTATCGTCGTTAATATCGTCGTTATTTTGTCATAATCATCGTCGATAATGTCGTCGTTATTATCTTCATTATCTTTGTTGTTATCGTCGTTATTATCGTCGTTAATATCGTCGTTATTATCGTCGTTATTATCGTCGTTAATATCGTCGTTAATATCGTCATTATCATCGTTGTTATCGTCATTATTATCCTCATAATTATCGTCATTAATATCGTCGTTATTTTGTCATAATTTTCATCGATAATTTCTTTGTTATTATTGTCATTATCTTCTTTTTATCGTCGTTAATATCGTCGTTATTATCGTCGTTATTATCGTCGTTATTATCGTCGTTAATATCGTCATTTATATCGTCATTATCATCGTTGTTATCGTCCTTATTATCCTCATAATTATCGTCGTTTATATCGTCGTTATTTTGTCATAATCATCGTCGTTAATGTCGTCGTTATTATCGTCATTATCTTCCTTGTTATCGTCCTTATTATCCTCATAATTATCGTCGTTAATATCGTCGTTATTTTGTCATAATCATCGTCGTTAATGTCGTCGTTATTATCGTCATTATCTTCGTTGTTATCGTCATAATTATCATCGTTAATATCGTCGTTATTATTGTCATTATCTTCTTTTTATCGTTGTTATTATCGTCGTTAATATCATCGTCATTATCTTCGTTTTTATCATCATAATTATAGTCGTTATTATCGTCGTTAATATCGTCATTATCATCGTTGTTATCGTTCTTATTATCCTCATAATTATCGTCGTTAATATCGTCGTTATTTTGTCATAATCATCGTCGTTAATGTCGTCGTTATTATCTTCATTATCTTTGTTGTTATCGTCGTTATTATCGTCGTTAATATCGTCGTTATTATCGTCGTTATTATCGTCGTTAATATCGTCGTTAATATCGTCATTATCATCGTTGTTATCGTCATTATTATCCTCATAATTATCGTCATTAATATCGTCGTTATTTTGTCATAATTATCATCGTTAATTTCTTTGTTATTATTGTCATTATCTTCTTTTTATCGTCGTTATTATCGTCGTTAATATCGTCGTTATTATTGTCGTTATTATCGTCGTTAATATCGTCGTTAATATCGTCGTTATCATCGTTGATATCCTTCGTATTATCCTGATAATTATCATCGTTAATATTGTCGTTATTTTGTCATAATCATCGTCGTTAATGTCGTCGTTATTATCTTCATTATCTTCGTTGTTATCGTCGTTATTATCGTCGTTAATATCGTCGTTATTATCGTCGTTATTATCGTCGTTATTATCGTCGTTAATATCGTCGTTTATATCGTCATTATCATCGTTGTTATCGTCCTTATTATCCTCATAATTATCGTCGTTAATATCGTCGTTATTTTGTCATAATCATCGTCGTTATTATCGTCGTTATTATCGTCATTATCATCGTTGTTATCGTTCTTATTATCCTCATAATTATCGTCGTTAATATCGTCGATATTTAGTCATAATCATCGTCGTTAATGTCGTCGTTATTATCGTCATTATCTTAGTTGTTATCGTCATAATATCATCGTCAATATCGTCGTTATTATTGTCATTATCTTCTTTTTATCGTCGTTATTATCGTCGTTAATATCGTCGTCATTATCTTCGTTTTTATCATCATAATTATAGTCGTTATTATCGTCGTTAATATCGTCATTATCATCGTTGTTATCGTTCTTATTATCCTCATAATTATCGTCGTTAATATCGTCGTTATTTTGTCATAATCATCGTCGATAATGTCGTCGTTATTATCTTCATTATCTTTGTTGTTATCGTCGTTATTATCGTCGTTAATATCGTCGTTATTATCGTCGTTATTATCGTCGTTAATATCGTCGTTAATATCGTCATTATCATCGTTGTTATCGTCATTATTATCCTCATAATTATCGTCATTAATATCGTCGTTATTTTGTCATAATTTTCATCGATAATTTCTTTGTTATTATTGTCATTATCTTCTTTTTATCGTCGTTAATATCGTCGTTATTATCGTCGTTATTATCGTCGTTATTATCGTCGTTAATATCGTCATTTATATCGTCATTATCATCGTTGTTATCGTCCTTATTATCCTCATAATTATCGTCGTTTATATCGTCGTTATTTTGTCATAATCATCGTCGTTAATGTCGTCGTTATTATCGTCATTATCTTCCTTGTTATCGTCCTTATTATCCTCATAATTATCGTCGTTAATATCGTCGTTATTTTGTCATAATCATCGTCGTTAATGTCGTCGTTATTATCGTCATTATCTTCGTTGTTATCGCCATAATTATCATCGTTATATCGGCGTTAATATTGTCATTATCTTCTTTTTATCGTCGTTATTATCGTCGTTAATATCATCGTCATTATCGTCGTTTTTATCATCATAATTATAGTCGTTATTATCGTCGTTAATATCGTCATTATCATCGTTGTTATCGTTCTTATTATCCTCATAATTATCGTCGTTAATATCGTCGTTATTTTGTCATAATCATCGTCGTTAATGTCGTTATTATTATCTTCATTATCTTTGTTGTTATCGTCGTTATTATCGTCGTTAATATCGTCGTTATTATCGTCGTTATTATCGTCGTTAATATCGTCGTTAATATCGTCATTATCATCGTTGTTATCGTCATTATTATCCTCATAATTATCGTCATTAATATCGTCGTTATTTTGTCATAATTTTCATCGATAATTTCTTTGTTATTATTATCATTATCTTCTTTTTATCGTCGTTATTATCGTCGTTAATATCGTCGTTATTATTGTCGTTATTATCGTCGTTAATATCGTCGTTAATATCGTCGTTATCATCGTTGTTATCGTTCGTATTATCCTGATAATTATCATCGTTAATATTGTCGTTATTTTGTCATAATCATCGTCGTTAATGTCGTCGTTATTATCTTCATTATCTTCGTTGTTATCGTCGTTATTATCGTCGTTAATATCGTCGTTATTATCGTCGTTATTATCGTCGTTATTATCGTCGTTAATATCGTCGTTTATATCGTCATTATCATCGTTGTTATCGTCCTTATTATCCTCATAATTATCGTCGTTAATATCGTCGTTATTTTGTCATAATCATCGTCGTTATTATCGTCGTTATTATCGTCATTATCATCGTTGTTATCGTTCTTATTATCCTCATAATTATCGTCGTTAATATCGTCGATATTTAGTCATAATCATCGTCTTTAATGTCGTCGTTATTATCGTCATTATCTTAGTTGTTATCGTCATAATTATCATCGTCAATATCGTCGTTATTATTGTCATTATCTTCTTTTTATCGTCGTTATTATCGTCGTTAATATCATCGTCATTATCTTCGTTTTTATCATCATAATTATAGTCGTTATTATCGTCGTTAATATCGTCATTATCATCGTTGTTATCGTTCTTATTATCCTCATAATTATCGTCGTTAATATCGTCGTTATTTTGTCATAATCATCGTCGATAATGTCGTCGTTATTATCTTCATTATCTTTGTTGTTATCGTCGTTAATATCGTCGTTATTATCGTCGTTATTATCGTCGTTAATATCGTCGTTAATATCGTCATTATCATCGTTGTTATCGTCATTATTATCCTCATAATTATCGTCATTAATATCGTCGTTATTTTGTCATAATTTTCATCGATAATTTCTTTGTTATTATTGTCATTATCTTCTTTTTATCGTCGTTAATATCGTCGTTATTATCGTCGTTATTATCGTCGTTATTATCGTCGTTAATATCGTCGTTTATATCGTCATTATCATCGTTGTTATCGTCCTTATTATCCTCATAATTATCGTCGTTTATATCGTCGTTATTTTGTCATAATCATCGTCGTTAATGTCGTCGTTATTATCGTCATTATCTTCCTTGTTATCGTCCTTATTATCCTCATAATTATCGTCGTTAATATCGTCGTTATTTTGTCATAATCATCGTCGTTAATGTCGTCGTTATTATCGTCATTATCTTCGTTGTTATCGCCATAATTATCATCGTTATATCGGCGTTAATATTGTCATTATCTTCTTTTTATCGTCGTTATTATCGTCGTTAATATCATCGTCATTATCGTCGTTTTTATCATCATAATTATAGTCGTTATTATCGTCGTTAATATCGTCATTATCATCGTTGTTATCGTTCTTATTATCCTCATAATTATCGTCGTTAATATCGTCGTTATTTTGTCATAATCATCGTCGTTAATGTCGTCGTTATTATTTTCATATCTTCGTTGTTATCGTCGTTATTATCGTCGTTAATATCGTCGTTATATTGTCATAATCATCGTCGTTAATGTCGTCGTTATTATCGTCATTATCTTCGTTGTTATCGTCGTTATTATCGTCGTTAATATCGTCGTTATTATCGTCGTTAATATCGTCGTTAATATCGTCATTATCATCGTTGTTATCGTCCTTTTTATCCACATAATAATCGTCGTTAATATCGTCGTTATTTTGTCATAATCATCGTCGTTAATGACGTCGTTATTATCGTCATTATCTTCGTTGTTATCGTCATAATTATCATCGTTAATATCGGCGTTATTATTGTCATTATCTTCTTTTTATCTTCGTTATTATCGTCGTTAATATCATCGTCATTATCGTCGTTTTTATCATCATAATTATATTCGTTATTATCGTCGTTAATATCGTCGTTTATATCGTCATTATCATCGTTGTTATCGTCCTTATTATCCTCATAATTATCGTCGTTTATATCGTCGTTATTTTGTCATAATCATCGTCGTTAATGTCGTCGTTATTATCGTCATTATCATCGTTGTTATCGTCCTTTTTATCCACATAATAATCGTCGTTAATATCGTCGTTATTTTGTCATAATCTTCGTCGTTAATGACGTCGTTATTATCGTCATTATCTTCGTTGTTATCGTCATAATTATCATCGTTAATATCGGCGTTATTATTGTCATTATCTTCTTTTTATCGTCGTTATTATCGTCGTTAATATCATCGTCATTATCGTCGTTTTTATCATCATAATTATAGTCGTTATTATCGTCGTTAATATCGTCATTATCATCGTTGTTATCGTTCTTATTATCCTCATAATTATCGTCGTTAATATCGTCGTTATTTTGTCATAATCATCGTCGTTAATGTCGTCGTTATTATCTTCATTATCTTCGTTGTTATCGTCGTTATTATCGTCGTTAATATCGTCGTTATATTGTCATAATCATCGTCGTTAATGTCGTCGTTATTATCTTCATTATCTTCGTTGTTATCGTCGTTATTATCGTCGATAATATCGTCGTTATTATCGTCGTTAATATCGTCGTTAATATCGTCATTATCATCGTTGTTATCGTCCTTTTTATCCACATAATAATCGTCGTTAATATCGTCGTTATTTTGTCATAATCATCGTCGTTAATGACGTCGTTATTATCGTCATTATCTTCGTTGTTATCGTCATAATTATCATCGTTAATATCGGCGTTATTATTGTCATTATCTTCTTTTTATCTTCGTTATTATCGTCGTTAATATCATCGTCATTATCGTCGTTTTTATCATCATAATTATATTCGTTATTATCGTCGTTAATATCGTTATTATCATCGTTGTTATCGTACTTATTATCCTCATAATTATCGTCGTTAATATCGTCGTTATTTTGTCATAATCATCGTCGTTAATGACGTCGTTATTATCGTCATTATCTTCGTTGTTATCGTCATAATTATCATCGTTAATATCGGCGTTATTATTGTCATTATCTTCTTTTTATCGTCGTTATTATCGTCGTTAATATCATCGTCATTATCGTCGTTTTTATCATCATAATTATATTCGTTATTATCGTCGTTAATATCGTTATTATCATCGTTGTTATCGTACTTATTATCCTCATAATTATCGTCGTTAATATCGTCGTTATTTTGTCATAATCATCGTCGTTAATGACGTCGTTATTATCGTCATTATCTTCGTTGTTATCGTCATAATTATCATCGTTAATATCGGCGTTATTATTGTCATTATCTTCTTTTTATCGTCGTTATTATCGTCGTTAATATCATCGTCATTATCGTCGTTTTTATCATCATAATTATATTCGTTATTATCGTCGTTAATATCGTTATTATCATCGTTGTTATCGTACTTATTATCCTCATAATTATCGTCGTTAATATCGTCGTTATTTAGTCATAATCATTGTCGTTAATGTCGTCGTTATTATCGTCATTATCTTCGTTGTTATCGTCATTATTATCCTCATAATTATCGTCATTAATATCGTCGTTATTTTGTCATAATTATCATCGTTAATTTCTTTGTTATTATTGTCATTATCTTCTTTTTATCGTCGTTATTATCGTCGTTAATATCGTCGTTATTATCGTCGTTATTATCGTCGTTATTATCGTCGTTAATATCGTCGTTTATATCGTCATTATCATCGTTGTTATCGTCCTTATTATCCTCATAATTATCGTCGTTAATATCGTCGTTATTTTGTCATAATCATCGTCGTTATTATCGTCGTTATTATCGTCATTATCATCGTTGTTATCGTTCTTATTATCCTCATAATTATCGTCGTTAATATCGTCGATATTTAGTCATAATCATCGTCGTTAATGTCGTCGTTATTATCGTCATTATCTTAGTTGTTATCGTCATAATATCATCGTCAATATCGTCGTTATTATTGTCATTATCTTCTTTTTATCGTCGTTATTATCGTCGTTAATATCATCGTCATTATCTTCGTTTTTATCATCATAATTATAGTCGTTATTATCGTCGTTAATATCGTCATTATCATCGTTGTTATCGTTCTTATTATCCTCATAATTATCGTCGTTAATATCGTCGTTATTTTGTCATAATCATCGTCGATAATGTCGTCGTTATTATCTTCATTATCTTTGTTGTTATCGTCGTTATTATCGTCGTTAATATCGTCGTTATTATCGTCGTTATTATCGTCGTTAATATCGTCGTTAATATCGTCATTATCATCGTTGTTATCGTCATTATTATCCTCATAATTATCGTCATTAATATCGTCGTTATTTTGTCATAATTTTCATCGATAATTTCTTTGTTATTATTGTCATTATCTTCTTTTTATCGTCGTTAATATCGTCGTTATTATCGTCGTTATTATCGTCGTTAATATCGTCATTTATATCGTCATTATCATCGTTGTTATCGTCCTTATTATCCTCATAATTATCGTCGATTATATCGTCGTTATTTTGTCATAATCATCGTCGTTAATGTCGTCGTTATTATCGTCATTATCTTCCTTGTTATCGTCCTTATTATCCTCATAATAATCGTCGTTAATTACGTCGTTATTTTGTCATAATCATCGTCGTTAATGTCGTCGTTATTATCGTCATTATCTTCGTTGTTATCGTCATAATTATCATCGTTAATATCGGCGTTATTATTGTCATTATCTTCTTTTTATCGTCGTTATTATCGTCGTTAATATCATCGTCATTATCGTCGTTTTTATCATCATAATTATATTCGTTATTATCGTCGTTAATATCGTTATTATCATCGTTGTTATCGTACTTATTATCCTCATAATTATCGTCGTTAATATCGTCGTTATTAAGTCATAATCATCGTCGTTAATGACGTCGTTATTATCGTCATTATCTTCGTTGTTATCGTCATAATTATCATCGTTAATATCGGCGTTATTATTGTCATTATCTTCTTTTTATCGTCGTTATTATCTTCGTTAATATCATCGTCATTATCGTCGTTTTTATCATCATAATTATATTCGTTATTATCGTCGTTAATATCGTTATTATTACCGTTGTTATCGTACTTATTATCCTCATAATTATCGTCGTTAATATCGTCGTTATTTAGTCATAATCATTGTCGTTAATGTCGTCGTTATTATCGTCATTATCTTCGTTGTTATCGTCATAATTATCATCGTTAATATCGTCGTTATTATTGTCATTATCTTCTTTTTATCGTCGTTATTATCGTCGTTAATATCATCGTCATTATCTTCGTTTTTATCATAATAATTATAGTCGTTATTATCGTCGTTAATATCGTCATTATCATCGTTGTTATCGTTCTTATTATCCTCATAATTATCGTCGTTAATATCGTCGTTATTTTGTCATAATCATCGTCGTTAATGTCGTTGTTATTATCTTCATTATCTTTGTTGTTATCGTCGTTATTATCGTCGTTAATATCGTCGTTATTATCGTCGTTATTATCGTCGTTAATATCGTCGTTAATATCGTCATTATCATCGTTGTTATCGTCCTTATTATCCTCATAATTATCGTCCTTAATATCGTCGTTATTTTGTCATAATCATCGTCGTTAATGTCGTCGATATTATCGTCATTATCTTCGTTGTTATCGTCGTTATTATCGTCATAATTATCATCGTCATTATCGTCGTTTTTACATCATAATTATAGTCGTCATTATCGTCATTAATATCGTCATTATCATCGTTGTTATCATACTTATTATCCTCATAATTTTCGTCGTTAATATCGTCGATATTATAGTCATTATCTTCTTTTTATCGTCGTTATTATCGTCGTGAATATCATCGTTATTTTGTCATAATTTTCATCGATAATTTCTTTGTTATTATTGTCATTATCTTCTTTTTATTGTCGTTATTATCGTCGTTAATATCGTCGTTATTATTGTCGTTATTATCGTCGTTAATATCGTCGTAAATATCGTCGTTATCATCGTTGTTATCGTTCGTATTATCCTGATAATTATCATCGTTAATATCGTCGTTATTTTGTCATAATCATCGTCGTTAATGTCGTCGTTATTATCTTCATTATCTTCGTTGTTATCGTCGTTATTATCGTCGTTAATATCGGCGTTATTATTGTCATTATCTTCTTTTTATCGTCGTTATTATCTTCCTTAATATCATCGTCATTATCGTCGTTTTTATCATCATAATTATATTCGTTATTATCGTCGTTAATATCGTTATTATCATCGTTGTTATCGTACTTATTATCCTCATAATTATCGTCGTTAATATCGTCGTTATTTAGTCATAATCATTGTCGTTAATGTCGTCGTTATTATCGTCATTATCTTCGTTGTTATCGTCATAATTATCATCGTTAATATCGTCGTTATTATTGTCATTATCTTCTTTTTATCGTCGTTATTATCGTCGTTAATATCATCGTCATTATCTTCGTTTTTATCATAATAATTATAGTCGTTATTATCGTCGTTAATATCGTCATTATCATCGTTGTTATCGTTCTTATTATCCTCATAATTATCGTCGTTAATATCGTCGTTATTTTGTCATAATCATCGTCGTTAATGTCGTTGTTATTATCTTCATTATCTTTGTTGTTATCGTCGTTATTATCGTCGTTAATATCGTCGTTATTATCGTCGTTATTATCGTCGTTAATATCGTCGTTAATATCGTCATTATCATCGTTGTTATCGTCATTATTATCCTCATAATTATCGTCATTAATATCGTCGTTATTTTGTCATAATTTTCATCGATAATTTCTTTGTTATTATTGTCATTATCTTCTTTTTATCGTCGTTATTATCGTCGTTAATATCGTCGTTATTATTGTCGTTATTATCGTCGTTAATATCGTCGTTAATATCGTCGTTATCATCGTTGTTATCGTTCGTATTATCCTGATAATTATCATCGTTAATATTGTCGTTATTTTGTCATAATCATCGTCGTTAATGTCGTCGTTATTATCTTCATTATCTTCGTTGTTATCGTCGTTATTATCGTCGTTAATATCGTCGTTATTATCGTCGTTATTATCGTCGTTATTATCGTCGTTAATATCGTCGTTTATATCGTCATTATCATCGTTGTTATCGTCCTTATTATCCTCATAATTATCGTCGTTAATATCGTCGTTATTTTGTCATAATCATCGTCGTTATTATCGTCGTTATTATCGTCGTTAATATCGTCGTTAATATCGTCATTATCATCGTTGTTATCGTCATTATTATCCTCATAATTATCGTCATTAATATCGTCGTTATTTTGTCATAATTTTCATCGATAATTTCTTTGTTATTATTGTCATTATCTTCTTTTTATCGTCGTTATTATCGTCGTTAATATCGTCGTTATTATTGTCGTTATTATCGTCGTTAATATCGTCGTAAATATCGTCGTTATCATCGTTGTTATCGTTCGTATTATCCTGATAATTATCATCGTTAATATCGTCGTTATTTTGTCATAATCATCGTCGTTAATGTCGTCGTTATTATCTTCATTATCTTCGTTGTTATCGTTGTTATTATCGTCGTTAATATCGGCGTTATTATTGTCATTATCTTCTTTTTATCGTCGTTATTATCGTCGTTAATATCATCGTCATTATCGTCGTTTTTATCATCATAATTATAGTCGTTATTAACGTCGTTAATATCGTCAATATCATCGTTGTTATCATTCTTATTATCCTCATAATTATCGTCGTTAATATCGTCGTTATTTTGTCATAATCATCGTCGATAATGTCGTCGTTATTATCTTCATTATCTTTGTTGTTATCGTCGTTATTATCGTCGTTAATATCGTCGTTATTATCGTCGTTATTATCGTCGTTAATATCGTCGTTAATATCGTCATTATCATCGTTGTTATCGTCATTATTATCCTCATAATTATCGTCATTAATATCGTCGTTATTTTGTCATAATTTTCATCGATAATTTCTTTGTTATTATTGTCATTATCTTCTTTTTATCGTCGTTATTATCGTCGTTAATATCGTCGTTATTATTGTCGTTATTATCGTCGTTAATATCGTCGTAAATATCGTCGTTATCATCGTTGTTATCGTTCGTATTATCCTGATAATTATCATCGTTAATATCGTCGTTATTTTGTCATAATCATCGTCGTTAATGTCGTCGTTATTATCTTCATTATCTTCGTTGTTATCGTCGTTATTATCGTCGTTAATATCGTCGTTATTATCGTCGTTATTATCGTCGTTATTATCGTCGTTAATATCGTCGTTTATATCGTCATTATCATCGTTGTTATCGTCCTTATTATCCTCATAATTATCGTCGTTAATATCGTCGTTATTTTGTCATAATCATCGCCGTTAATGTCGTCGTTATTATCGTCATTATCTTCCTTGTTATCGTCCTTATTATCCTCATAATTATCGTCGTTAATATCGTCGTTATTTTGTCATAATCATCGTCGTTAATGTCGTCGTTATTATCTTCATTATCTTCGTTGTTATCGTCGTTATTATCGTCGTTAATATCGTCGTTATTATCGTCGTTATTATCGTCGTTAATATCGTCATTATCATCGTTGTTATCGTCCTTATTATCCTCATAATTATCGTCATTAATATCGTCGTTATTTTGTCATTATTATCATCGTTAATATCTTCGTTATTATTGTCATTATCTTCTTTTTATCGTCGTTATTATCGTCGTTAATATCGTCGTTATTATTGTCGTCATTATCGTCGTTAATATCGTCGTTAATATCGTCGTTATCATCGTTGTTATCGTTCGTATTATCCTGATAATTATCATCGTTAATATTGTCGTTATTTTGTCATAATCATCGTCGTTAATGTCGTCGTTATTATCTTCATTATCTTCGTTGTTATCGTCGTTATTATCGTCGTTAATATCGTCGTTATTATCGTCGTTATTATCGTCGTTAATATCGTCGTTAATATCGTCATTATCATCGTTGTTATCGTCATTATTATCCTCATAATTATCGTCATTAATATCGTCGTTATTTTGTCATAATTATCATCGTTAATTTCTTTGTTATTATTGTCATTATCTTCTTTTTATCGTCGTTATTATCGTCGTTAATATCGTCGTTATTATTGTCGTTATTATCGTCGTTAATATCGTCGTTAATATCGTCGTTATCATCGTTGTTATCGTTCGTATTATCCTGATAATTATCATCGTTAATATTGTCGTTATTTTGTCATAATCATCGTCGTTAATGTCGTCGTTATTATCTTCATTATCTTCGTTGTTATCGTCGTTATTATCGTCGTTAATATCGTCGTTATTATCGTCGTTATTATCGTCGTTAATATCGTCGTTAATATCGTCATTATCATCGTTGTTATCGTCATTATTATCCTCATAATTATCGTCATTAATATCGTCGTTATTTTGTCATAATTTTCATCGATAATTTCTTTGTTATTATTGTCATTATCTTCTTTTTATCGTCGTTAATATCGTCATTATTATCGTCGTTATTATCGTCGTTATTATCGTCGTTAATATCGTCATTTATATCGTCATTATCATCGTTGTTATCGTCCTTATTATCCTCATAATTATCGTCGTTAATATCGTCGTTATTTTGTCATAATCATCGTCGTTAATGTCGTCGTTATTATCGTCATTATCTTCGTTGTTATCGCCATAATTATCATCGTTATATCGGCGTTAATATTGTCATTATCTTCTTTTTATCGTCGTTATTATCGTCGTTAATATCATCGTCATTATCATCGTTGTTATCGTTCTTATTATCCTCATAATTATCGTCGTTAATATCGTCGTTATTTTGTCATAATCATCGTCGTTAATGTCGTCGTTATTATTTTCATATCTTCGTTGTTATCGTCGTTATTATCGTCGTTAATATCGTCGTTATATTGTCATAATCATCGTCGTTAATGTCGTCGTTATTATCTTCATTATCTTCGTTGTTATCGTCGTTATTATCGTCGTTAATATCGCCGTTATTATCGTCGTTAATATCGTCGTTAATATCGTCATTATCATCGTTGTTATCGTCCTTTTTATCCACATAATAATCGTCGTTAATATCGTCGTTATTTTGTCATAATCATCGTCGTTAATGACGTCGTTATTATCGACATTATCTTCGTTGTTATCGTCATAATTATCATCGTTAATATCGGCGTTATTATTGTCATTATCTTCTTTTTATCGTCGTTATTATCGTCGTTAATATCATCGTAATTATCGTCGTTTTTATCATCATAATTATATTCGTTATTATCGTCGTTAATATCGTTATTATCATCGTTGTTATCGTACTTATTATCCTCATAATTATCGTCGTTAATATCGTCGTTATTTTGTCATAATCATCGTCGTTAATGACGTCGTTATTATCGTCATTATCTTCGTTGTTATCGTCATAATTATCATCGTTAATATCGGCGTTATTATTGTCATTATCTTCTTTTTATCGTCGTTATTATCGTCGTTAATATCATCGTCATTATCGTCGTTTTTATCATCATAATTATATTCGTTATTATCGTCGTTAATATCGTTATTATCATCGTTGTTATCGTACTTATTATCCTCATAATTATCGTCGTTAATATCGTCGTTATTTTGTCATAATCATCGTCGTTAATGACGTCGTTATTATCGTCATTATCTTCGTTGTTATCGTCATAATTATCATCGTTAATATCGGCGTTATTATTGTCATTATCTTCTTTTTATCGTCGTTATTATCTTCGTTAATATCATCGTCATTATCGTCGTTTTTATCATCATAATTATATTCGTTATTATCGTCGTTAATATCGTTATTATCATCGTTGTTATCGTACTTATTATCCTCATAATTATCGTCGTTAATATCGTCGTTATTTAGTCATAATCATTGTCGTTAATGTCGTCGTTATTATCGTCATTATCTTCGTTGTTATCGTCATAATTATCATCGTTAATATCGTCGTTATTATTGTCATTATCTTCTTTTTATCGTCGTTATTATCGTCGTTAATATCATCGTCATTATCTTCGTTTTTATCATAATAATTATAGTCGTTATTATCGTCGTTAATATCGTCATTATCATCGTTGTTATCGTTCTTATTATCCTCATAATTATCGTCGTTAATATCGTCGTTATTTTGTCATAATCATCGTCGTTAATGTCGTTGTTATTATCTTCATTATCTTTGTTGTTATCGTCGTTATTATCGTCGTTAATATCGTCGTTATTATCGTCGTTATTATCGTCGTTAATATCGTCGTTAATATCGTCATTATCATCGTTGTTATCGTCATTATTATCCTCATAATTATCGTCATTAATATCGTCGTTATTTTGTCATAATTTTCATCGATAATTTCTTTGTTATTATTGTCATTATCTTCTTTTTATCGTCGTTATTATCGTCGTTAATATCGTCGTTATTATTGTCGTTATTATCGTCGTTAATATCGTCGTTAATATCGTCGTTATCATCGTTGTTATCGTTCGTATTATCCTGATAATTATCATCGTTAATATTGTCGTTATTTTGTCATAATCATCGTCGTTAATGTCGTCGTTATTATCTTCATTATCTTCGTTGTTATCGTCGTTATTATCGTCGTTAATATCGTCGTTATTATCGTCGTTATTATCGTCGTTATTATCGTCGTTAATATCGTCGTTTATATCGTCATTATCATCGTTGTTATCGTCCTTATTATCCTCATAATTATCGTCGTTAATATCGTCGTTATTTTGTCATAATCATCGTCGTTATTATCGTCGTTATTATCGTCATTATCATCGTTGTTATCGTTCTTATTCTCCTCATAATTATCGTCGTTAATATCGTCGATATTTAGTCATAATCATCGTCGTTAATGTCGTCGTTATTATCGTCATTATCTTAGTTGTTATCGTCATAATTATCATCGTCAATATCGTCGTTATTATTGTCATTATATTCTTTTTATCGTCGTTATTATCGTCGTTAATATCATCGTCATTATCTTCGTTTTTATCATCATAATTATAGTCGTTATTATCGTCGTTAATATCGTCATTATCATCGTTGTTATCGTTCTTATTATCCTCATAATTATCGTCGTTAATATCGTCGTTATTTTGTCATAATCATCGTCGATAATGTCGTCGTTATTATCTTCATTATCTTTGTTGTTATCGTCGTTATTATCGTCGTTAATATCGTCGTTATTATCGTCGTTATTATCGTCGTTAATATCGTCGTTAATATCGTCATTATCATCGTTGTTATCGTCATTATTATCCTCATAATTATCGTCATTAATTTCGTCGTTATTTTGTCATAATTTTCATCGATAATTTCTTTGTTATTATTGTCATTATCTTCTTTTTATCGTCGTTATTATCGTCGTTAATATCGTCGTTATTATTGTCGTTATTATCGTCGTTAATATCGTCGTAAATATCGTCGTTATCATCGTTGTTATCGTTCGTATTATCCTGATAATTATCATCGTTAATATCGTCGTTATTTTGTCATAATCATCGTCGTTAATGTCGTCGTTATTATCTTCATTATCTTCGTTGTTATCGTCGTTATTATCGTCGTTAATATCGGCGTTATTATTGTCATTATCTTCTTTTTATCGTCGTTATTATCGTCGTTAATATCATCGTCATTATCGTCGTTTTTATCATCATAATTATAGTCGTTATTATCGTCGTTAATATCGTCAATATCATCGTTGTTATCATTCTTATTATCCTCATAATTATCGTCGTTAATATCGTCGTTATTTTGTCATAATCATCGTCGATAATGTCGTCGTTATTATCTTCATTATCTTTGTTGTTATCGTCGTTATTATCGTCGTTAATATCGTCGTTATTATCGTCGTTATTATCGTCGTTAATATCGTCGTTAATATCGTCATTATCATCGTTGTTATCGTCATTATTATCCTCATAATTATCGTCATTAATATCGTCGTTATTTTGTCATAATTTTCATCGATAATTTCTTTGTTATTATTGTCATTATCTTCTTTTTATCGTCGTTATTATCGTCGTTAATATCGTCGTCATTATTGTCGTTTATATCGTCATTATCATCGTTGTTATCGTCCTTATTATCCTCATAATTATCGTCGTTAATATCGTCGTTATTTTGTCATAATCATCGTCGTTAATGTCGTCGTTATTATCGTCATTATCTTCCTTGTTATCGTCCTTATTATCCTCATAATTATCGTCGTTAATATCGTCGTTATTTTGTCATAATCATCGTCGTTAATGTCGTCGTTATTATCTTCATTATCTTCGTTGTTATCGTCGTTATTATCGTCGTTAATATCGTCGTTATTATCGTCGTTATTATCGTCGTTAATATCGTCATTATCATCGTTGTTATCGTCCTTATTATCCTCATAATTATCGTCATTAATATCGTCGTTATTTTGTCATTATTATCATCATTAATATCTTCGTTATTATTGTCATTATCTTCTTTTTATCGTCGTTATTATCGTCGTTAATAACGTCGTTATTATAGTCGTTATTATCGTCGTTAATATCGTCGTTAATATCGTCGTTATCATCGTTGTTATCGTTCGTATTATCCTGATAATTATCATCGTTAATATTGTCGTTATTTTGTCATAATCATCGTCGTTAATGTCGTCGTTATTATCTTCATTATCTTCGTTGTTATCGTCGTTATTATCGTCGTTAATATCGTCGTTATTATCGTCGTTATTATCGTCGTTATTATCGTCGTTAATATCGTCGTTTATATCGTCATTATCATCGTTGTTATCGTTCGTATTATCCTGATAATTATCATCGTTAATATTGTCGTTATTTTGTCATAATCATCGTCGTTAATGTCGTCGTTATTATCTTCATTATCTTCGTTGTTATCGTCGTTATTATCGTCGTTAATATCGTCGTTATTATCGTCGTTATTATCGTCGTTAATATCGTCGTTAATATCGTCATTATCATCGTTGTTATCGTCATTATTATCCTCATAATTATCGTCATTAATATCGTCGTTATTTTGTCATAATTATCATCGTTAATTTCTTTGTTATTATTGTCATTATCTTCTTTTTATCGTCGTTATTATCGTCGTTAATATCGTCGTTATTATTGTCGTTATTATCGTCGTTAATATCGTCGTTAATATCGTCGTTATCATCGTTGTTATCGTTCGTATTATCCTGATAATTATCTTCGTTAATATTGTCGTTATTTTGTCATAATCATCGTCGTTAATGTCGTCGTTATTATCTTCATTATCTTCGTTGTTATCGTCGTTATTATCGTCGTTAATATCGTCGTTATTATCGTCGTTATTATCGTCGTTATTATCGTCGTTAATATCGTCGTTTATATCGTCATTATCATCGTTGTTATCGTCCTTATTATCCTCATAATTATCGTCGTTAATATCGTCGTTATTTTGTCATAATCATCGTCGTTAATGTCGTCGTTATTATCGTCATTATCTTCGATGTTATCGTCATAATTATCATCGTTAATATCGTCGTTATTATCGTCGTTATTATCGTCGTTAATATCGTCGTTTATATCGTCATTATCATCGTTGTTATCGTCGTTTTTATCATCATAATTATCGTCGTTTATATCGTCGTTATTTTGTCATAATCATCGTCGTTAATGTCGTCGTTATTATCGTCATTATCTTCCTTTTTATCGTCCTTATTATCCTCATAATTATCGTCGTTAATATCGTCGTTATTTTGTCATAATCATCGTCGTTAATGACGTCGTTATTATCGTCATTATCTTCGTTGTTATCGTCATAATTATCATCGTTAATATCGGCGTTATTATTGTCATTATCTTCTTTTTATCGTCGTTATTATCGTCGTTAATATCATCGTCATTATCGTCGTTTTTATCATCATAATTATATTCGTTATTATCGTCGTTAATATCGTTATTATCATCGTTGTTATCGTACTTATTATCCTCATAATTATCGTCGTTAATATCGTCGTTATTTTGTCATAATCATCGTCGTTAATGACGTCGTTATTATCGTCATTATCTTCGTTGTTATCGTCATAATTATCATCGTTAATATCGGCGTTATTATTGTCATTATCTTCTTTTTATCGTCGTTATTATCGTCGTTAATATCATCGTCATTATCGTCGTTTTTATCATCATAATTATATTCGTTATTATCGTCGTTAATATCGTTATTATCATCGTTGTTATCGTACTTATTATCCTCATAATTATCGTCGTTAATATCGTCGTTATTTTGTCATAATCATCGTCGTTAATGACGTCGTTATTATCGTCATTATCTTCGTTGTTATCGTCATAATTATCATCGTTAATATCGGCGTTATTATTGTCATTATCTTCTTTTTATCGTCGTTATTATCGTCGTTAATATCATCGTCATTATCGTCGTTTTTATCATCATAATTATATTCGTTATTATCGTCGTTAATATCGTTATTATCATCGTTGTTATCGTACTTATTATCCTCATAATTATCGTCGTTAATATCGTCGTTATTTTGTCATAATCATCGTCGTTATTATCGTCGTTATTATCGTCATTATCATCGTTGTTATCGTTCTTATTATCCTCATAATTATCGTCGTTAATATCGTCGATATTTAGTCATAATCATCGTCGTTAATGTCGTCGTTATTATCGTCATTATCTTAGTTGTTATCGTCATAATATCATCGTCAATATCGTCGTTATTATTGTCATTATCTTCTTTTTATCGTCGTTATTATCGTCGTTAATATCATCGTCATTATCTTCGTTTTTATCATCATAATTATAGTCGTTATTATCGTCGTTAATATCGTCATTATCATCGTTGTTATCGTTCTTATTATCCTCATAATTATCGTCGTTAATATCGTCGTTATTTTGTCATAATCATCGTCGATAATGTCGTCGTTATTATCTTCATTATCTTTGTTGTTATCGTCGTTATTATCGTCGTTAATATCGTCGTTATTATCGTCGTTATTATCGTCGTTAATATCGTCGTTAATATCGTCATTATCATCGTTGTTATCGTCATTATTATCCTCATAATTATCGTCATTAATATCGTCGTTATTTTGTCATAATTTTCATTGATAATTTCTTTGTTATTATTGTCATTATCTTCTTTTTATCGTCGTTAATATCGTCGTTATTATCGTCGTTATTATCGTCGTTATTATCGTCGTTAATATCGTCGTTTATATCGTCATTATCATCGTTGTTATCGTCCTTATTATCCTCATAATTATCGTCGTTTATATCGTCGTTATTTTGTCATAATCATCGTCGTTAATGTCGTCGTTATTATCGTCATTATCTTCCTTGTTATCGTCCTTATTATCCTCATAATTATCGTCGTTAATATCGTCGTTATTTTGTCATAATCATCGTCGTTAATGTCGTCGTTATTATCGTCATTATCTTCGTTGTTATCGCCATAATTATCATCGTTATATCGGCGTTAATATTGTCATTATCTTCTTTTTATCGTCGTTATTATCGTCGTTAATATCATCGTCATTATCGTCGTTTTTATCATCATAATTATAGTCGTTATTATCGTCGTTAATATCGTCATTATCATCGTTGTTATCGTTCTTATTATCCTCATAATTATCGTCGTTAATATCGTCGTTATTTTGTCATAATCATCGTCGTTAATGTCGTCGTTATTATTTTCATATCTTCGTTGTTATCGTCGTTATTATCGTCGTTAATATCGTCGTTATATTGTCATAATCATCGTCGTTAATGTCGTCGTTATTATCTTCATTATCTTCGTTGTTATCGTCGTTATTATCGTCGTTAATATCGTCGTTATTATCGTCGTTAATATCGTCGTTAATATCGTCATTATCATCGTTGTTATCGTCCATTTTATCCACATAATAATCGTCGTTAATATCGTCGTTATTTTGTCATAATCATCGTCGTTAATGACGTCGTTATTATCGTCATTATCTTCGTTGTTATCGTCATAATTATCATCGTTAATATCGGCGTTATTATTGTCATTATCTTCTTTTTATCTTCGTTATTATCGTCGTTAATATCATCGTCATTATCGTCGTTTTTATCATCATAATTATATTCGTTATTATCGTCGTTAATATCGTCGTTTATATCGTCATTATCATCGTTGTTATCGTCCTTATTATCCTCATAATTATCGTCGTTTATATCGTCGTTATTTTGTCATAATCATCGTCGTTAATGTCGTCGTTATTATCGTCATTATCTTCCTTGTTATCGTCCTTATTATCCTCATAATTATCGTCGTTAATATCGTCGTTATTTTGTCATAATCATCGTCGTTAATGTCGTCGTTATTATCGTCATTATCTTCGTTGTTATCGCCATAATTATCATCGTTATATCGGCGTTAATATTGTCATTATCTTCTTTTTATCGTCGTTATTATCGTCGTTAATATCATCGTCATTATCGTCGTTTTTATCATCATAATTATAGTCGTTATTATCGTCGTTAATATCGTCATTATCATCGTTGTTATCGTTCTTATTATCCTCATAATTATCGTCGTTAATATCGTCGTTATTTTGTCATAATCATCGTCGTTAATGTCGTCGTTATTATTTTCATTATCTTCGTTGTTATCGTCGTTATTATCGTCGTTAATATCGTCGTTATTATCGTCGTTATTATCGTCGTTATTATCGTCGTTAATATCGTCGTTTATATCGTCATTATCATCGTTGTTATCGTCCTTATTATCCTCATAATTATCGTCGTTAATATCGTCGTTATTTTGTCATAATCATCGTCGTTAATGTCGTCGTTATTATCGTCATTATCTTCCTTGTTATCGTCCTTATTATCCTCATAATTATCGTCGTTAATATCGTCGTTATTTTGTCATAATCATCGTCGTTAATGTCGTCGTTATTATCTTCATTATCTTCGTTGTTATCGTCGTTATTATCGTCGTTAATATCGTCGTTATTATCGTCGTTATTATCGTCGTTATTATCGTCGTTAATATCGTCGTTTATATCGTCATTATCATCGTTGTTATCGTCCTTATTATCCTCATAATTATCGTCGTTAATATCGTCGTTATTTTGTCATAATCATCGTCGTTAATGTCGTCGTTATTATCGTCATTATCTTCGATGTTATCGTCATAATTATCATCGTTAATATCGTCGTTATTATCGTCGTTATTATCGTCGTTAATATCGTCGTTTATATCGTCATTATCATCGTTGTTATCGTCGTTTTTATCATCATAATTATCGTCGTTTATATCGTCGTTATTTTGTCATAATCATCGTCGTTAATGTCGTCGTTATTATCGTCATTATCTTCCTTTTTATCGTCCTTATTATCCTCATAATTATCGTCGTTAATATCGTCGTTATTTTGTCATAATCATCGTCGTTAATGTCGTCGTTATTATCGTCATTATCTTCGTTGTTATCGCCATAATTATCATCGTTATATCGGCGTTAATATTGTCATTATCTTCTTTTTATCGTCGTTATTATCGTCGTTAATATCATCGTCATTATCGTCGTTTTTATCATCATAATTATAGTCGTTATTATCGTCGTTAATATCGTCATTATCATCGTTGTTATCGTTCTTATTATCCTCATAATTATCGTCGTTAATATCGTCGTTATTTTGTCATAATCATCGTCGTTAATGTCGTCGTTATTATTTTCATATCTTCGTTGTTATCGTCGTTATTATCGTCGTTAATATCGTCGTTATATTGTCATAATCATCGTCGTTAATGTCGTCGTTATTATCTTCATTATCTTCGTTGTTATCGTCGTTATTATCGTCGTTAATATCGTCGTTATTATCGTCGTTATTATCGTCGTTATTATCGTCGTTAATATCGTCGTTTATATCGTCATTATCATCGTTGTTATCGTCCTTATTATCCTCATAATTATCGTCGTTAATATCGTCGTTATTTTGTCATAATCATCGTCGTTAATATCGTCGTTAATATCGTCGTTATCATCGTTGTTATCGTTCGTATTATCCTGATAATTATCATCGTTAATATTGTCGTTATTTTGTCATAATCATCGTCGTTAATGTCGTCGTTATTATCTTCATTATCTTCGTTGTTATCGTCGTTATTATCGTCGTTAATATCGTCGTTATTATCGTCGTTATTATCGTCGTTATTATCGTCGTTATTATCGTCGTTAATATCGTCGTTTATATCGTCATTATCATCGTTGTTATCGTCCTTATTATCCTCATAATTATCGTCGTTAATATCGTCGTTATTTTGTCATAATCATCGTCGTTAATGTCGTCGTTATTATCGTCATTATCTTCGATGTTATCGTCATAATTATCATCGTTAATATCGTCGTTATTATCGTCGTTATTATCGCCGTTAATATCGTCGTTTATATCGTCATTATCATCGTTGTTATCGTCGTTTTTATCATCATAATTATCGTCGTTTATATCGTCGTTATTTTGTCATAATCATCGTCGTTAATGTCGTCGTTATTATCGTCATTATCTTCCTTTTTATCGTCCTTATTATCCTCATAATTATCGTCGTTAATATCGTCGTTATTTTGTCATAATCATCGTCGTTAATGACGTCGTTATTATCGTCATTATCTTAGTTGTTATCGTCATAATATCATCGTCAATATCGTCGTTATTATTGTCATTATCTTCTTTTTATCGTCGTTATTATCGTCGTTAATATCATCGTCATTATCTTCGTTTTTATCATCATAATTATAGTCGTTATTATCGTCGTTAATATCGTCATTATCATCGTTGTTATCGTCATTATTATCCTCATAATTATCGTCATTAATATCGTCGTTATTTTGTCATAATTTTCATCGATAATTTCTTTGTTATTATTGTCATTATCTTCTTTTTATCGTCGTTAATATCGTCGTTATTATCGTCGTTATTATCGTCGTTAATATCGTCATTATCATCGTTGTTATCGTCCTTTTTATCCACATAATAATCGTCGTTAATATCGTCGTTATTTTGTCATAATCATCGTCGTTAATGACGTCGTTATTATCGTCATTATCTTCGTTGTTATCGTCATAATTATCATCGTTAATATCGGCGTTATTATTGTCTTTATCTTCTTTTTATCTTCGTTATTATCGTCGTTAATATCATCGTCATTATCGTCGTTTTTATCATCATAATTATATTCGTTATTATCGTCGTTAATATCGTCGTTTATATCGTCATTATCATCGTTGTTATCGTCCTTATTATCCTCATAATTATCGTCGTTTATATCGTTGTTATTTTGTCATAATCATCGTCGTTAATGTCGTCGTTATTATCGTCATTATCTTCCTTGTTATCGTCCTTATTATCCTCATAATTATCGTCGTTAATATCGTCGTTATTTTGTCATAATCATCGTCGTTAATGTCGTCGTTATTATCGTCATTATCTTCGTTGTTATCGCCATAATTATCATCGTTATATCGGCGTTAATATTGTCATTATCTTCTTTTTATCGTCGTTATTATCGTCGTTAATATCATCGTCATTATCGTCGTTTTTATCATCATAATTATAGTCGTTATTATCGTCGTTAATATCGTCATTATCATCGTTGTTATCGTTCTTATTATCCTCATAATTATCGTCGTTAATATCGTCGTTATTTTGTCATAATCATCGTCGTTAATGTCGTCGTTATTATTTTCATATCTTCGTTGTTATCGTCGTTATTATCGTCGTTAATATCGTCGTTATTTTGTCATAATTTTCATCGATAATTTCTTTGTTATTATTGTCATTATCTTCTTTTTATCGTCGTTAATATCGTCGTTATTATCGTCGTTATTATCGTCGTTAATATCGTCATTATCATCGTTGTTATCGTCCTTTTTATCCACATAATAATCGTCGTTAATATCGTCGTTATTTTGTCATAATCATCGTCGTTAATGACGTCGTTATTATCGTCATTATCTTCGTTGTTATCGTCATAATTATCATCGTTAATATCGGCGTTATTATTGTCTTTATCTTCTTTTTATCTTCGTTATTATCGTCGTTAATATCATCGTCATTATCGTCGTTTTTATCATCATAATTATATTCGTTATTATCGTCGTTAATATCGTCGTTTATATCGTCATTATCATCGTTGTTATCGTCCTTATTATCCTCATAATTATCGTCGTTTATATCGTTGTTATTTTGTCATAATCATCGTCGTTAATGTCGTCGTTATTATCGTCATTATCTTCCTTGTTATCGTCCTTATTATCCTCATAATTATCGTCGTTAATATCGTCGTTATTTTGTCATAATCATCGTCGTTAATGTCGTCGTTATTATCGTCATTATCTTCGTTGTTATCGCCATAATTATCATCGTTATATCGGCGTTAATATTGTCATTATCTTCTTTTTATCGTCGTTATTATCGTCGTTAATATCATCGTCATTATCGTCGTTTTTATCATCATAATTATAGTCGTTATTATCGTCGTTAATATCGTCATTATCATCGTTGTTATCGTTCTTATTATCCTCATAATTATCGTCGTTAATATCGTCGTTATTTTGTCATAATCATCGTCGTTAATGTCGTCGTTATTATTTTCATATCTTCGTTGTTATCGTCGTTATTATCGTCGTTAATATCGTCGTTATATTGTCATAATCATCGTCGTTAATGTCGTCGTTATTATCTTCATTATCTTCGTTGTTATCGTCGTTATTATCGTCGTTAATATCGTCGTTATTATCGTCGTTAATATCGTCGTTAATATCGTCATTATCATCGTTGTTATCGTCCTTTTTATCCACATAATAATCGTCGTTAATATCGTCGTTATTTTGTCATAATCATCGTCGTTAATGACGTCGTTATTATCGTCATTATCTTCGTTGTTATCGTCATAATTATCATCGTTAATATCGGCGTTATTATTGTCATTATCTTCTTTTTATCTTCGTTATTATCGTCGTTAATATCATCGTCATTATCGTCGTTTTTATCATCATAATTATATTCGTTATTATCGTCGTTAATATCGTTATTATCATCGTTGTTATCGTACTTATTATCCTCATAATTATCGTCGTTAATATCGTCGTTATTTTGTCATAATCATCGTCGTTAATGACGTCGTTATTATCGTCATTATCTTCGTTGTTATCGTCATAATTATCATCGTTAATATCGGCGTTATTATTGTCATTATCTTCTTTTTATCGTCGTTATTATCGTCGTTAATATCATCGTCATTATCGTCGTTTTTGTCATCATAATTATATTCGTTATTATCGTCGTTAATATCGTTATTATCATCGTTGTTATCGTACTTATTATCCTCATAATTATCGTCGTTAATATCGTCGTTATTTTGTCATAATCATCGTCGTTAATGACGTCGTTATTATCGTCATTATCTTCGTTGTTATCGTCATAATTATCATCGTTAATATCGGCGTTATTATTGTCATTATCTTCTTTTTATCGTCGTTATTATCGTCGTTAATATCATCGTCATTATCGTCGTTTTTATCATCATAATTATATTCGTTATTATCGTCGTTAATATCGTTATTATCATCGTTGTTATCGTACTTATTATCCTCATAATTATCGTCGTTAATATCGTCGTTATTTTGTCATAATCATCGTCGTTAATGACGTCGTTATTATCGTCATTATCTTCGTTGTTATCGTCATAATTATCATCGTTAATATCGGCGTTATTATTGTCATTATCTTCTTTTTATCGTCGTTATTATCGTCGTTAATATCATCGTCATTATCGTCGTTTTTGTCATCATAATTATATTCGTTATTATCGTCGTTAATATCGTTATTATCATCGTTGTTATCGTACTTATTATCCTCATAATTATCGTCGTTAATATCGTCGTTATTTTGTCATAATCATCGTCGTTAATGACGTCGTTATTATCGTCATTATCTTCGTTGTTATCGTCATAATTATCATCGTTAATATCGGCGTTATTATTGTCATTATCTTCTTTTTATCGTCGTTATTATCGTCGTTAATATCATCGTCATTATCGTCGTTTTTATCATCATAATTATATTCGTTATTATCGTCGTTAATATCGTTATTATCATCGTTGTTATCGTACTTATTATCCTCATAATTATCGTCGTTAATATCGTCGTTATTTAGTCATAATCATTGTCGTTAATGTCGTCGTTATTATCGTCATTATCTTCGTTGTTATCGTCATAATTATCATCGTTAATATCGTCGTTATTATTGTCATTATCTTCTTTTTATCGTCGTTATTATCGTCGTTAATATCATCGTCATTATCGTCGTTTTTATCATCATAATTATATTCGTTATTATCGTCGTTAATATCGTTATTATCATCGTTGTTATCGTACTTATTATCCTCATAATTATCGTCGTTTATATCGTCGTTATTTTGTCATAATCATCGTCGTTAATGTCGTCGTTATTATCGTCATTATCTTCCTTGTTATCGTCCTTATTATCCTCATAATTATCGTCGTTAATATCGTCGTTATTTTGTCATAATCATCGTCGTTAATGTCGTCGTTATTATCGTCATTATCTTCGTTGTTATCGCCATAATTATCATCGTTATATCGGCGTTAATATTGTCATTATCTTCTTTTTATCGTCGTTATTATCGTCGTTAATATCATCGTCATTATCGTCGTTTTTATCATCATAATTATAGTCGTTATTATCGTCGTTAATATCGTCATTATCATCGTTGTTATCGTTCTTATTATCCTCATAATTATCGTCGTTAATATCGTCGTTATTTTGTCATAATCATCGTCGTTAATGTCGTCGTTATTATTTTCATATCTTCGTAGTTATCGTCGTTATTATCGTCGTTAATATCGTCGTTATATTGTCATAATCATCGTCGTTAATGTCGTCGTTATTATCTTCATTATCTTCGTTGTTATCGTCGTTATTATCGTCGTTAATATCGTCGTTATTATCGTCGTTAATATCGTCGTTAATATCGTCATTATCATCGTTGTTATCGTCCTTTTTATCCACATAATAATCGTCGTTAATATCGTCGTTATTTTGTCATAATCATCGTCGTTAATGACGTCGTTATTATCGTCATTATCTTCGTTGTTATCGTCATAATTATCATCGTTAATATCGGCGTTATTATTGTCATTATCTTCTTTTTATCTTCGTTATTATCGTCGTTAATATCATCGTCATTATCGTCGTTTTTATCATCATAATTATATTCGTTATTATCGTCGTTAATATCGTCGTTTATATCGTCATTATCATCGTTGTTATCGTCCTTATTATCCTCATAATTATCGTCGTTAATATCGTCGTTATTTTGTCATAATCATCGTCGTTAATGTCGTCGTTATTATCGTCATTATCTTCCTTGTTATCGTCCTTATTATCCTCATAATTATCGTCGTTATTATCGTCGTTATTTTGTCATAATCATCGTCGTTAATGTCGTCGTTATTATCGTCATTATCTTCGTTGTTATCGCCATAATTATCATCGTTATATCGGCGTTAATATTGTCATTATCTTCTTTTTATCGTCGTTATTATCGTCGTTAATATCATCGTCATTATCGTCGTTTTTATCATCATAATTATAGTCGTTATTATCGTCGTTAATATCGTCATTATCATCGTTGTTATCGTTCTTATTATCCTCATAATTATCGTCGTTAATATCGTCGTTATTTTGTCATAATCATCGTCGTTAATGTCGTCGTTATTATTTTCATATCTTCGTTGTTATCGTCGTTATTATCGTCGTTAATATCGTCGTTATATTGTCATAATCATCGTCGTTAATGTCGTCGTTATTATCTTCATTATCTTCGTTGTTATCGTCGTTATTATCGTCGTTAATATCGTCGTTATTATCGTCGTTAATATCGTCGTTAATATCGTCATTATCATCGTTGTTATCGTCCTTTTTATCCACATAATAATCGTCGTTAATATCGTCGTTATTTTGTCATAATCATCGTCGTTAATGACGTCGTTATTATCGTCATTATCTTCGTTGTTATCGTCATAATTATCATCGTTAATATCGGCGTTATTATTGTCATTATCTTCTTTTTATCGTCGTTATTATCGTCGTTAATATCATCGTCATTATCGTCGTTTTTATCATCATAATTATATTCGTTATTATCGTCGTTAATATCGTTATTATCATCGTTGTTATCGTACTTATTATCCTCATAATTATCGTCGTTAATATCGTCGTTATTTGTCATAATCATCGTCGTTAATGACGTCGTTATTATCGTCATTATCTTCGTTGTTATCGTCATAATTATCATCGTTAATATCGGCGTTATTATTGTCATTATCTTCTTTTTATCGTCGTTATTATCGTCGTTAATATCATCGTCATTATCGTCGTTTTTATCATCATAATTATATTCGTTATTATCGTCGTTAATATCGTTATTATCATCGTTGTTATCGTACTTATTATCCTCATAATTATCGTCGTTAATATCGTCGTTATTTTGTCATAATCATCGTCGTTAATGACGTCGTTATTATCGTCATTATCTTCGTTGTTATCGTCATAATTATCATCGTTAATATCGGCGTTATTATTGTCATTATCTTCTTTTTATCGTCGTTATTATCGTCGTTAATATCATCGTCATTATCGTCGTTTTTATCATCATAATTATATTCGTTATTATCGTCGTTAATATCGTTATTATCATCGTTGTTATCGTACTTATTATCCTCATAATTATCGTCGTTAATATCGTCGTTATTTAGTCATAATCATTGTCGTTAATGTCGTCGTTATTATCGTCATTATCTTCGTTGTTATCGTCATAATTATCATCGTTAATATCGTCGTTATTATTGTCATTATCTTCTTTTTATCGTCGTTATTATCGTCGTTAATATCATCGTCATTATCTTCGTTTTTATCATAATAATTATAGTCGTTATTATCGTCGTTAATATCGTCATTATCATCGTTGTTATCGTTCTTATTATCCTCATAATTATCGTCGTTAATATCGTCGTTATTTTGTCATAATCATCGTCGTTAATGTCGTTGTTATTATCTTCATTATCTTTGTTGTTATCGTCGTTATTATCGTCGTTAATATCGTCGTTATTATCGTCGTTATTATCGTCGTTAATATCGTCGTTAATATCGTCATTATCATCGTTGTTATCGTCATTATTATCCTCATAATTATCGTCATTAATATCGTCGTTATTTTGTCATAATTTTCATCGATAATTTCTTTGTTATTATTGTCATTATCTTCTTTTTATCGTCGTTATTATCGTCGTTAATATCGTCGTTATTATTGTCGTTATTATCGTCGTTAATATCGTCGTAAATATCGTCGTTATCATCGTTGTTATCGTTCGTATTATCCTGATAATTATCATCGTTAATATCGTCGTTATTTTGTCATAATCATCGTCGTTAATGTCGTCGTTATTATCTTCATTATCTTCGTTGTTATCGTCGTTATTATCGTCGTTAATATCGTCGTTATTATCGTCGTTATTATCGTCGTTATTATCGTCGTTAATATCGTCGTTTATATCGTCATTATCATCGTTGTTATCGTCCTTATTATCCTCATAATTATCGTCATTAATATCGTCGTTATTTTGTCATAATTATCGTCGTTAATGTCGTCGTTATTATCGTCATTATCTTCCTTGTTATCGTCCTTATTATCCACATAATTATCGTCGTTAATATCGTCGTTATTTTGTCATAATCATCGTCGTTAATGTCGTCGTTATTATCGTCATTATCTTCGTTGTTATCGTCGTTATTATCGTCGTTAATATCGTCGTTATTATCGTCGTTATTATCGTCGTTATTATCGTCGTTAATATCGTCGTTTTTATCGTCATTATCATCGTTGATATCGTCCTTATTATCCTCATAATTATCGTCGTTAATATCGTCGTTATTTTGTCATAATCATCGTCGTTATTATCGTCGTTATTATCGTCATTATCATCGTTGTTATCGTTCTTATTATCCTCATAATTATCGTCGTTAATATCGTCGATATTTAGTCATAATCATCGTCGTTAATGTCGTCGTTATTATCGTCATTATCTTAGTTGTTATCGTCATAATTATCATCGTCAATATCGTCGTTATTATTGTCATTATCTTCTTTTTATCGTCGCTATTATCGTCGTTAATATCATCGTCATTATCTTCATTTTTTTCATCATAATTATAGTCGTTATTATCGTCGTTAATATCGTCATTATCATCGTTGTTATCGTTCTTATTATCCTCATAATTATCGTCGTTAATATCGTCGTTATTTTGTCATAATCATCGTCGTTAATGTCGTCGTTATTATCTTCATTATCTTTGTTGTTATCGTCGTTATTATCGTCGTTAATATCGTCGTTATTATCGTCGTTATTATCGTCGTTAATATCGTCGTTAATATCGTCATTATCATCGTTGTTATCGTCATTATTATCCTCATAATTATCGTCATTAATATCGTCGTTATTTTGTCATAATTTTCATCGATAATTTCTTTGTTATTATTGTCATTATCTTCTTTTTATCGTCGTTATTATCGTCGTTAATATCGTCGTTATTATTGTCGTTATTATCGTCGTTAATATCGTCGTAAATATCGTCGTTATCATCGTTGTTATCGTTCGTATTATCCTGATAATTATCATCGTTAATATCGTCGTTATTTTGTCATAATCATCGTCGTTAATGTCGTCGTTATTATCTTCATTATCTTCGTTGTTATCGTCGTTATTATCGTCGTTAATATCGGCGTTATTATTGTCATTATCTTCTTTTTATCGTCGTTATTATCGTCGTTAATATCATCGTCATTATCGTCGTTTTTATCATCATAATTATAGTCGTTATTATCGTCGTTAATATCGTCAATATCATCGTTGTTATCATTCTTATTATCCTCATAATTATCGTCGTTAATATCGTCGTTATTTTGTCATAATCATCGTCGTTAATGTCGTCGTTATTATCGTCATTATCTTCGTTGTTATCGTCATAATTATCATAGTTAATATCGTCGTTATTATTGTCATTATCTTCTTTTTATCGTCGTTAATATCATCGTCATTATCGTCGTTATTTTGTCATAATCATCGTCGTTAATGTCGTCGTTATTATCGTCATTATCTTAGTTGTTATCGTCATAATTATCATCGTCAATATCGTCGTTATTATTGTCATTATCTTCTTTTTATCGTCGTTATTATCGTCGTTAATATCATCGTCATTATCGTCGTTTTTATCATCATAATTATATTCGTTATTATCGTCGTTAATATCGTTATTATCATCGTTGTTATCGTACTTATTATCCTCATAATTATCGTCGTTAATATCGTCGTTATTTTGTCATAATCATCGTCGATAATGTCGTCGTTATTATCTTCATTATCTTTGTTGTTATCGTCGTTATTATCGTCGTTAATATCGTCGTTATTATCGTCGTTATTATCGTCGTTAATATCGTCGTTAATATCGTCATTATCATCGTTGTTATCGTCATTATTATCCTCATAATTATCGTCATTAATATCGTCGTTATTTTGTCATAATTTTCATCGATAATTTCTTTGTTATTATTGTCATTATCTTCTTTTTATCGTCGTTAATATCGTCGTTATTATCGTCGTTATTATCGTCGTTATTATCGTCGTTAATATCGTCGTTTATATCGTCATTATCATCGTTGTTATCGTCCTTATTATCCTCATAATTATCGTCGTTTATATCGTCGTTATTTTGTCATAATCATCGTCGTTAATGTCGTCGTTATTATCGTCATTATCTTCCTTGTTATCGTCCTTATTATCCTCATAATTATCGTCGTTAATATCGTCGTTATTTTGTCATAATCATCGTCGTTAATGTCGTCGTTATTATCGTCATTATCTTCGTTGTTATCGCCATAATTATCATCGTTATATCGGCGTTAATATTGTCATTATCTTCTTTTTATCGTCGTTATTATCGTCGTTAATATCATCGTCATTATCGTCGTTTTTATCATCATAATTATAGTCGTTATTATCGTCGTTAATATCGTCATTATCATCGTTGTTATCGTTCTTATTATCCTCATAATTATCGTCGTTAATATCGTCGTTATTTTGTCATAATCATCGTCGTTAATGTCGTCGTTATTATCTTCATTATCTTCGTTGTTATCGTCGTTATTATCGTCGTTAATATCGTCGTTATTATCGTCGTTAATATCGTCGTTAATATCGTCATTATCATCGTTGTTATCGTCCTTTTTATCCACATAATAATCGTCGTTAATATCGTCGTTATTTTGTCATAATCATCGTCGTTAATGACGTCGTTATTATCGTCATTATCTTCGTTGTTATCGTCATAATTATCATCGTTAATATCGGCGTTATTATTGTCATTATCTTCTTTTTATCTTCGTTATTATCGTCGTTAATATCATCGTCATTATCGTCGTTTTTATCATCATAATTATATTCGTTATTATCGTCGTTAATATCGTCGTTTATATCGTCATTATCATCGTTGTTATCGTCCTTATTATCCTCATAATTATCGTCGTTTATATCGTCGTTATTTTGTCATAATCATCGTCGTTAATGTCGTCGTTATTATCGTCATTATCTTCCTTGTTATCGTCCTTATTATCCTCATAATTATCGTCGTTAATATCGTCGTTATTTTGTCATAATCATCGTCGTTAATGTCGTCGTTATTATCGTCATTATCTTCGTTGTTATCGCCATAATTATCATCGTTATATCGGCGTTAATATTGTCATTATCTTCTTTTTATCGTCGTTATTATCGTCGTTAATATCATCGTCATTATCGTCGTTAATATCGTCGTTATTATCGTCGTTATTATCGTCGTTAATATCGTCATTATCATCGTTGTTATCGTCCTTATTATCCTCATAATTATCGTCATTAATATCGTCGTTATTTTGTCATTATTATCATCGTTAATATCTTCGTTATTATTGTCATTATCTTCTTTTTATCGTCGTTATTATCGTCGTTAATAACGTCGTTATTATTGTCGTTATTATCGTCGTTAATATCGTCGACAATATCGTCATTATCATCGATGTTATCGTCCTTATTATACTCATAATTATCGTCGTTAATATCGTCGTTATTTTGTCATAATCGTCGTCGTTAATGTCGTCGTTTATTATCGTCATTATCTTCCTTGTTATCGTCCTTATTATCCTCATAATTATCGTCGTTAATATCGTCGTTATTTAGTCATAATCATCGTCGTTAATGTCGTCGTTATTATCGTCATTATCTTCGTTGTTATCGTCATAATTATCATAGTTAATATCGTCGTTATTATTGTCATTATCTTCTTTTTATCGTCGTTAATATCATCGTCATTATCGTCGTTATTTTGTCATAATCATCGTCGTTAATGTCGTCGTTAATATCGTCATTATCATCGTTGTTATCGTCATTATTATCCTCATAATTATCGTCATTAATATCGTCGTTATTTTGTCATAATTTTCATCGATAATTTCTTTGTTATTATTGTCATTATCTTCTTTTTATCGTCGTTATTATCGTCGTTAATATCATCGTCATTATCGTCGTTTTTATCATCATAATTATATTCGTTATTATCGTCGTTAATATCGTTATTATCATCGTTGTTATCGTACTTATTATCCTCATAATTATCGTCGTTAATATCGTCGTTATTTTGTCATAATCATCGTCGTTAATGACGTCGTTATTATCGTCATTATCTTCGTTGTTATCGTCATAATTATCATCGTTAATATCGGCGTTATTATTGTCATTATCTTCTTTTTATCGTCGTTATTATCGTCGTTAATATCATCGTCATTATCGTCGTTTTTATCATCATAATTATATTCGTTATTATCGTCGTTAATATCGTTATTATCATCGTTGTTATCGTACTTATTATCCTCATAATTATCGTCGTTAATATCGTCGTTATTTAGTCATAATCATTGTCGTTAATGTCGTCGTTATTATCGTCATTATCTTCGTTGTTATCGTCATAATTATCATCGTTAATATCGTCGTTATTATTGTCATTATCTTCTTTTTATCGTCGTTATTATCGTCGTTAATATCATCGTCATTATCTTCGTTTTTATCATAATAATTATAGTCGTTATTATCGTCGTTAATATCGTCATTATCATCGTTGTTATCGTCCTTATTATCCTCATAATTATCGTCGTTAATATCGTCGTTATTTTGTCATAATCATCGTCGTTAATGTCGTTGTTATTATCTTCATTATCTTTGTTGTTATCGTCGTTATTATCGTCGTTAATATCGTCGTTATTATCGTCGTTATTATCGTCGTTAATATCGTCGTTAATATCGTCATTATCATCGTTGTTATCGTCATTATTATCCTCATAATTATCGTCATTAATATCGTCGTTATTTTGTCATAATTTTCATCGATAATTTCTTTGTTATTATTGTCATTATCTTCTTTTTATCGTCGTTATTATCGTCGTTAATATCGTCGTTATTATTGTCGTTATTATCGTCGTTAATATCGTCGTAAATATCGTCGTTATCATCGTTGTTATCGTTCGTATTATCCTGATAATTATCATCGTTAATATCGTCGTTATTTTGTCATAATCATCGTCGTTAATGTCGTCGTTATTATCTTCATTATCTTCGTTGTTATCGTCGTTATTATCGTCGTTAATATCGTCGTTATTATCGTCGTTATTATCGTCGTTATTATCGTCGTTAATATCGTCGTTTATATCGTCATTATCATCGTTGTTATCGTCCTTATTATCCTCATAATTATCGTCATTAATATCGTCGTTATTTTGTCATAATCATCGTCGTTAATGTCGTCGTTATTATCGTCATTATCTTCCTTGTTATCGTCCTTATTATCCACATAATTATCGTCGTTAATATCGTCGTTATTTTGTCATAATCATCGTCGTTAATGTCGTCGTTATTATCTTCATTATCTTCGTTGTTATCGTCGTTATTATCGTCGTTAATATCGTCGTTATTATCGTCGTTATTATCGTCGTTATTATCGTCGTTAATATCGTCGTTTATATCGTCATTATCATCGTTGATATCGTCCTTATTATCCTCATAATTATCGTCGTTAATATCGTCGTTATTTTGTCATAATCATCGTCGTTATTATCGTCGTTATTATCGTCATTATCATCGTTGTTATCGTTCTTATTATCCTCATAATTATCGTCGTTAATATCGTCGATATTTAGTCATAATCATCGTCGTTAATGTCGTCGTTATTATCGTCATTATCTTAGTTGTTATCGTCATAATTATCATCGTCAATATCGTCGTTATTATTGTCATTATCTTCTTTTTATCGTCGCTATTATCGTCGTTAATATCATCGTCATTATCTTCATTTTTTTCATCATAATTATAGTCGTTATTATCGTCGTTAATATCGTCATTATCATCGTTGTTATCGTTCTTATTATCCTCATAATTATCGTCGTTAATATCGTCGTTATTTTGTCATAATCATCGTCGATAATGTCGTCGTTATTATCTTCATTATCTTTGTTGTTATCGTCGTTATTATCGTCGTTAATATCGTCGTTATTATCGTCGTTATTATCGTCGTTAATATCGTCGTTAATATCGTCATTATCATCGTTGTTATCGTCATTATTATCCTCATAATTATCGTCATTAATATCGTCGTTATTTTGTCATAATTTTCATCGATAATTTCTTTGTTATTATTGTCATTATCTTCTTTTTATCGTCGTTATTATCGTCGTTAATATCGTCGTTATTATTGTCGTTATTATCGTCGTTAATATCGTCGTAAATATCGTCGTTATCATCGTTGTTATCGTTCGTATTATCCTGATAATTATCATCGTTAATATCGTCGTTATTTTGTCATAATCATCGTCGTTAATGTCGTCGTTATTATCTTCATTATCTTCGTTGTTATCGTCGTTATTATCGTCGTTAATATCGGAGTTATTATTGTCATTATCTTCTTTTTATCGTCGTTATTATCGTCGTTAATATCATCGTCATTATCGTCGTTTTTATCATCATAATTATAGTCGTTATTATCGTCGTTAATATCGTCAATATCATCGTTGTTATCATTCTTATTATCCTCATAATTATCGTCGTTAATATCGTCGTTATTTTGTCATAATCATCGTCGTTAATGTCGTCGTTATTATCGTCATTATCTTCGTTGTTATCGTCATAATTATCATAGTTAATATCGTCGTTATTATTGTCATTATCTTCTTTTTATCGTCGTTAATATCATCGTCATTATCGTCGTTATTTTGTCATAATCATCGTCGTTAATGTCGTCGTTATTATCGTCATTATCTTAGTTGTTATCGTCATAATTATCATCGTCAATATCGTCGTTATTATTGTCATTATCTTCTTTTTATCGTCGTTATTATCGTCGTTAATATCATCGTCATTATCGTCGTTTTTATCATCATAATTATATTCGTTATTATCGTCGTTAATATCGTTATTATCATCGTTGTTATCGTACTTATTATCCTCATAATTATCGTCGTTAATATCGTCGTTATTTTGTCATAATCATCGTCGATAATGTCGTCGTTATTATCTTCATTATCTTTGTTGTTATCGTCGTTATTATCGTCGTTAATATCGTCGTTATTATCGTCGTTATTATCGTCGTTAATATCGTCGTTAATATCGTCATTATCATCGTTGTTATCGTCATTATTATCCTCATAATTATCGTCATTAATATCGTCGTTATTTTGTCATAATTTTCATCGATAATTTCTTTGTTATTATTGTCATTATCTTCTTTTTATCGTCGTTAATATCGTCGTTATTATCGTCGTTATTATCGTCGTTATTATCGTCGTTAATATCGTCGTTTATATCGTCATTATCATCGTTGTTATCGTCCTTATTATCCTCATAATTATCGTCGTTTATATCGTCGTTATTTTGTCATAATCATCGTCGTTAATGTCGTCGTTATTATCGTCATTATCTTCCTTGTTATCGTCCTTATTATCCTCATAATTATCGTCGTTAATATCGTCGTTATTTTGTCATAATCATCGTCGTTAATGTCGTCGTTATTATCGTCATTATCTTCGTTGTTATCGCCATAATTATCATCGTTATATCGGCGTTAATATTGTCATTATCTTCTTTTTATCGTCGTTATTATCGTCGTTAATATCATCGTCATTATCGTCGTTTTTATCATCATAATTATAGTCGTTATTATCGTCGTTAATATCGTCATTATCATCGTTGTTATCGTTCTTATTATCCTCATAATTATCGTCGTTAATATCGTCGTTATTTTGTCATAATCATCGTCGTTAATGTCGTCGTTATTATTTTCATATCTTCGTAGTTATCGTCGTTATTATCGTCGTTAATATCGTCGTTATATTGTCATAATCATCGTCGTTAATGTCGTCGTTATTATCTTCATTATCTTCGTTGTTATCGTCGTTATTATCGTCGTTAATATCGTCGTTATTATCGTCGTTAATATCGTCGTTAATATCGTCATTATCATCGTTGTTATCGTCCTTTTTATCCACATAATAATCGTCGTTAATATCGTCGTTATTTTGTCATAATCATCGTCGTTAATGACGTCGTTATTATCGTCATTATCTTCGTTGTTATCGTCATAATTATCATCGTTAATATCGGCGTTATTATTGTCATTATCTTCTTTTTATCTTCGTTATTATCGTCGTTAATATCATCGTCATTATCGTCGTTTTTATCATCATAATTATATTCGTTATTATCGTCGTTAATATCGTCGTTTATATCGTCATTATCATCGTTGTTATCGTCCTTATTATCCTCATAATTATCGTCGTTTATATCGTCGTTATTTTGTCATAATCATCGTCGTTAATGTCGTCGTTATTATCGTCATTATCTTCCTTGTTATCGTCCTTATTATCCTCATAATTATCGTCGTTAATATCGTCGTTATTTTGTCATAATCATCGTCGTTAATGTCGTCGTTATTATCGTCATTATCTTCGTTGTTATCGCCATAATTATCATCGTTATATCGGCGTTAATATTGTCATTATCTTCTTTTTATCGTCGTTATTATCGTCGTTAATATCATCGTCATTATCGTCGTTTTTATCATCATAATTATAGTCGTTATTATCGTCGTTAATATCGTCATTATCATCGTTGTTATCGTTCTTATTATCCTCATAATTATCGTCGTTAATATCGTCGTTATTTTGTCATAATCATCGTCGTTAATGTCGTCGTTATTATTTTCATATCTTCGTTGTTATCGTCGTTATTATCGTCGTTAATATCGTCGTTATATTGTCATAAACATCGTCGTTAATGTCGTCGTTATTATCTTCATTATCTTCGTTGTTATCGTCGTTATTATCGTCGTTAATATCGTCGTTAATATCGTCATTATCATCGTTGTTATCGTCCTTTTTATCCACATAATAATCGTCGTTAATATCGTCGTTATTTTGTCATAATCATCGTCGTTAATGACGTCGTTATTATCGTCATTATCTTCGTTGTTATCGTCATAATTATCATCGTTAATATCGGCGTTATTATTGTCATTATCTTCTTTTTATCGTCGTTATTATCGTCGTTAATATCATCGTCATTATCGTCGTTTTTATCATCATAATTATATTCGTTATTATCGTCGTTAATATCGTTATTATCATCGTTGTTATCGTACTTATTATCCTCATAATTATCGTCGTTAATATCGTCGTTATTTGTCATAATCATCGTCGTTAATGACGTCGTTATTATCGTCATTATCTTCGTTGTTATCGTCATAATTATCATCGTTAATATCGGCGTTATTATTGTCATTATCTTCTTTTTATCGTCGTTATTATCGTCGTTAATATCATCGTCATTATCGTCGTTTTTATCATCATAATTATATTCGTTATTATCGTCGTTAATATCGTTATTATCATCGTTGTTATCGTACTTATTATCCTCATAATTATCGTCGTTAATATCGTCGTTATTTTGTCATAATCATCGTCGTTAATGACGTCGTTATTATCGTCATTATCTTCGTTGTTATCGTCATAATTATCATCGTTAATATCGGCGTTATTATTGTCATTATCTTCTTTTTATCGTCGTTATTATCGTCGTTAATATCATCGTCATTATCGTCGTTTTTATCATCATAATTATATTCGTTATTATCGTCGTTAATATCGTTATTATCATCGTTGTTATCGTACTTATTATCCTCATAATTATCGTCGTTAATATCGTCGTTATTTAGTCATAATCATTGTCGTTAATGTCGTCGTTATTATCGTCATTATCTTCGTTGTTATCGTCATAATTATCATCGTTAATATCGTCGTTATTATTGTCATTATCTTCTTTTTATCGTCGTTATTATCGTCGTTAATATCATCGTCATTATCTTCGTTTTTATCATAATAATTATAGTCGTTATTATCGTCGTTAATATCGTCATTATCATCGTTGTTATCGTTCTTATTATCCTCATAATTATCGTCGTTAATATCGTCGTTATTTTGTCATAATCATCGTCGTTAATGTCGTTGTTATTATCTTCATTATCTTTGTTGTTATCGTCGTTATTATCGTCGTTAATATCGTCGTTATTATCGTCGTTATTATCGTCGTTAATATCGTCGTTAATATCGTCATTATCATCGTTGTTATCGTCATTATTATCCTCATAATTATCGTCATTAATATCGTCGTTATTTTGTCATAATTTTCATCGATAATTTCTTTGTTATTATTGTCATTATCTTCTTTTTATCGTCGTTATTATCGTCGTTAATATCGTCGTTATTATTGTCGTTATTATCGTCGTTAATATCGTCGTAAATATCGTCGTTATCATCGTTGTTATCGTTCGTATTATCCTGATAATTATCATCGTTAATATCGTCGTTATTTTGTCATAATCATCGTCGTTAATGTCGTCGTTATTATCTTCATTATCTTCGTTGTTATCGTCGTTATTATCGTCGTTAATATCGTCGTTATTATCGTCGTTATTATCGTCGTTATTATCGTCGTTAATATCGTCGTTTATATCGTCATTATCATCGTTGTTATCGTCCTTATTATCCTCATAATTATCGTCATTAATATCGTCGTTATTTTGTCATAATCGTCGTCGTTAATGTCGTCGTTTATTATCGTCATTATCTTCCTTGTTATCGTCCTTATTATCCTCATAATTATCGTCGTTAATATCGTCGTTATTTAGTCATAATCATCGTCGTTAATGTCGTCGTTATTATCGTCATTATCTTCGTTGTTATCGTCATAATTATCATAGTTAATATCGTCGTTATTATTGTCATTATCTTCTTTTTATCGTCGTTAATATCATCGTCATTATCGTCGTTATTTTGTCATAATCATCGTCGTTAATGTCGTCGTTAATATCGTCATTATCATCGTTGTTATCGTCATTATTATCCTCATAATTATCGTCATTAATATCGTCGTTATTTTGTCATAATTTTCATCGATAATTTCTTTGTTATTATTGTCATTATCTTCTTTTTATCGTCGTTATTATCGTCGTTAATATCATCGTCATTATCGTCGTTTTTATCATCATAATTATATTCGTTATTATCGTCGTTAATATCGTTATTATCATCGTTGTTATCGTACTTATTATCCTCATAATTATCGTCGTTAATATCGTCGTTATTTTGTCATAATCATCGTCGTTAATGACGTCGTTATTATCGTCATTATCTTCGTTGTTATCGTCATAATTATCATCGTTAATATCGGCGTTATTATTGTCATTATCTTCTTTTTATCGTCGTTATTATCGTCGTTAATATCATCGTCATTATCGTCGTTTTTATCATCATAATTATATTCGTTAATATCGTTATTATCATCGTTGTTATCGTACTTATTATCCTCATAATTATCGTCGTTAATATCGTCGTTATTTAGTCATAATCATTGTCGTTAATGTCGTCGTTATTATCGTCATTATCTTCGTTGTTATCGTCATAATTATCATCGTTAATATCGTCGTTATTATTGTCATTATCTTCTTTTTATCGTCGTTATTATCGTCGTTAATATCATCGTCATTATCTTCGTTTTTATCATAATAATTATAGTCGTTATTATCGTCGTTAATATCGTCATTATCATCGTTGTTATCGTTCTTATTATCCTCATAATTATCGTCGTTAATATCGTCGTTATTTTGTCATAATCATCGTCGTTAATGTCGTTGTTATTATCTTCATTATCTTTGTTGTTATCGTCGTTATTATCGTCGTTAATATCGTCGTTATTATCGTCGTTATTATCGTCGTTAATATCGTCGTTAATATCGTCATTATCATCGTTGTTATCGTCATTATTATCCTCATAATTATCGTCATTAATATCGTCGTTATTTTGTCATAATTTTCATCAATAATTTCTTTGTTATTATTGTCATTATCTTCTTTTTATCGTCGTTATTATCGTCGTTAATATCGTCGTTATTATTGTCGTTATTATCGTCGTTAATATCGTCGTAAATATCGTCGTTATCATCGTTGTTATCGTTCGTATTATCCTGATAATTATCATCGTTAATATCGTCGTTATTTTGTCATAATCATCGTCGTTAATGTCGTCGTTATTATCTTCATTATCTTCGTTGTTATCGTCGTTATTATCGTCGTTAATATCGTCGTTATTATCGTCGTTATTATCGTCGTTATTATCGTCGTTAATATCGTCGTTTATATCGTCATTATCATCGTTGTTATCGTCCTTATTATCCTCATAATTATCGTCATTAATATCGTCGTTATTTTGTCATAATCATCGTCGTTAATGTCGTCGTTATTATCGTCATTATCTTCCTTGTTATCGTCCTTATTATCCTCATAATTATCGTCGTTAATATCGTCGTTATTTTGTCATAATCATCGTCGTTAATGTCGTCGTTATTATCTTCATTATCTTCGTTGTTATCGTCGTTATTATCGTCGTTAATATCGTCGTTATTATCGTCGTTATTATCGTCGTTAATATCGTCATTATCATCGTTGTTATCGTCCTTATTATTCTCATAATTATCGTCATTAATATCGTCGTTATTTTGTCATTATTATCATCGTTAATATCTTCGTTATTATTGTCATTATCTTCTTTTTATCGTCGTTATTATCGTCGTTAATAACGTCGTTATTATTGTCGTTATTATCGTCGTTAATATCGTCGACAATATCGTCATTATCATCGATGTTATCGTCCTTATTATACTCATAATTATCGTCGTTAATATCGTCGTTATTTTGTCATAATCGTCGTCGTTAATGTCGTCGTTTATTATCGTCATTATCTTCCTTGTTATCGTCCTTATTATCCTCATAATTATCGTCGTTAATATCGTCGTTATTTAGTCATAATCATCGTCGTTAATGTCGTCGTTATTATCGTCATTATCTTCGTTGTTATCGTCATAATTATCATAGTTAATATCGTCGTTATTATTGTCATTATCTTCTTTTTATCGTCGTTAATATCATCGTCATTATCGTCGTTATTTTGTCATAATCATCGTCGTTAATGTCGTCGTTAATATCGTCATTATCATCGTTGTTATCGTCATTATTATCCTCATAATTATCGTCATTAATATCGTCGTTATTTTGTCATAATTTTCATCGATAATTTCTTTGTTATTATTGTCATTATCTTCTTTTTATCGTCGTTATTATCGTCGTTAATATCGTCGTTATTATTGTCGTTATTATCGTCGTTAATATCGTCGTTAATATCGTCGTTATCATCGTTGTTATCGTTCGTATTATCCTGATAATTATCATCGTTAATATTGTCGTTATTTTGTCATAATCATCGTCGTTAATGTCGTCGTTATTATCTTCATTATCTTCGTTGCTATCGTCGTTATTATCGTCGTTAATATCGTCGTTATTATCGTCGTTAATATCGTCGTTAATATCGTCATTATCATCGTTGTTATCGTCATTATTATCCTCATAATTATCGTCATTAATATCGTCGTTATTTTGTCATAATTATCATCGTTAATTTCTTTGTTATTATTGTCATTATCTTCTTTTTATCGTCGTTATTATCGTCGTTAATATCGTCGTTATTATTGTCGTTATTATCGTCGTTAATATCGTCGTTAATATCGTCGTTATCATCGTTGTTATCGTTCGTATTATCCTGATAATTATCATCGTTAATATTGTCGTTATTTTGTCATAATCATCGTCGTTAATGTCGTCGTTATTATCTTCATTATCTTCGTTGTTATCGTCGTTATTATCGTCGTTAATATCGTCGTTATTATCGTCGTTATTATCGTCGTTATTATCGTCGTTATTATCGTCGTTTATATCGTCATTATCATCGTTGATATCGTCCTTATTATCCTCATAATTATCGTCGTTAATATCGTCGTTATTTTGTCATAATCATCGTCGTTATTATCGTCGTTATTATCGTCATTATCATCGTTGTTATCGTTCTTATTATCCTCATAATTATCGTCGTTAATATCGTCGATATTTAGTCATAATCATCGTCGTTAATGTCGTCGTTATTATCGTCATTATCTTAGTTGTTATCGTCATAATTATCATCGTCAATATCGTCGTTATTATTGTCATTATCTTCTTTTTATCGTCGCTATTATCGTCGTTAATATCATCGTCATTATCTTCGTTTTTATCATCATAATTATAGTCGTTATTATCGTCGTTAATATCGTCATTATCATCGTTGTTATCGTTCTTATTATCCTCATAATTATCGTCGTTAATATCGTCGTTATTTTGTCATAATCATCGTCGATAATGTCGTCGTTATTATCTTCATTATCTTTGTTGTTATCGTCGTTATTATCGTCGTTAATATCGTCGTTATTATCGTCGTTATTATTGTCGTTAATATCGTCGTTAATATCGTCATTATCATCGTTGTTATCGTCATTATTATCCTCATAATTATCGTCATTAATATCGTCGTTATTTTATCATAATTTTCATCGATAATTTCTTTGTTATTATTGTCATTATCTTCTTTTTATCGTCGTTATTATCGTCGTTAATATCGTCGTTATTATTGTCGTTATTATCGTCGTTAATATCGTCGTTAATATCGTCGTTATCATCGTTGTTATCGTTCGTATTATCCTGATAATTATCATCGTTAATATTGTCGTTATTTTGTCATAATCATCGTCGTTAATGTCGTCGTTATTATCTTCATTATCTTCGTTGTTATCGTCGTTATTATCGTCGTTAATATCGGCGTTATTATTGTCATTATCTTCTTTTTATCGTCGTTATTATCGTCGTTAATATCATCGTCATTATCGTCGTTTTTATCATCATAATTATAGTCGTTATTATCGTCGTTAATATCGTCAATATCATCGTTGTTATCATTCTTATTATCCTCATAATTATCGTCGTTAATATCGTCGTTATTTTGTCATAATCATCGTCGTTAATGTCGTCGTTATTATCGTCATTATCTTCGTTGTTATCGTCATAATTATCATAGTTAATATCGTCGTTATTATTGTCATTATCTTCTTTTTATCGTCGTTAATATCATCGTCATTATCGTCGTTATTTTGTCATAATCATCGTCGTTAATGTCGTCGTTAATATCGTCATTATCATCGTTGTTATCGTCATTATTATCCTCATAATTATCGTCATTAATATCGTCGTTATTTTGTCATAATTTTCATCGATAATTTCTTTGTTATTATTGTCATTATCTTCTTTTTATCGTCGTTATTATCGTCGTTAATATCGTCGTTATTATTGTCGTTATTATCGTCGTTAATATCGTCGTTAATATCGTCGTTATCATCGTTGTTATCGTTCGTATTATCCTGATAATTATCATCGTTAATATTGTCGTTATTTTGTCATAATCATCGTCGTTAATGTCGTCGTTATTATCTTCATTATCTTCGTTGTTATCGTCGTTATTATCGTCGTTAATATCGTCGTTATTATCGTCGTTATTATCGTCGTTAATATCGTCGTTAATATCGTCATTATCATCGTTGTTATCGTCATTATTATCCTCATAATTATCGTCATTAATATCGTCGTTATTTTGTCATAATTATCATCGTTAATTTCTTTGTTATTATTGTCATTATCTTCTTTTTATCGTCGTTATTATCGTCGTTAATATCGTCGTTATTATTGTCGTTATTATCGTCGTTAATATCGTCGTTAATATCGTCGTTATCATCGTTGTTATCGTTCGTATTATCCTGATAATTATCATCGTTAATATTGTCGTTATTTTGTCATAATCATCGTCGTTAATGTCGTCGTTATTATCTTCATTATCTTCGTTGTTATCGTCGTTATTATCGTCGTTAATATCGTCGTTATTATCGTCGTTATTATCGTCGTTATTATCGTCGTTAATATCGTCGTTTATATCGTCATTATCATCGTTGTTATCGTTCTTATTATCCTCATAATTATCGTCGTTAATATCGTCGATATTTAGTCATAATCATCGTCGTTAATGTCGTCGTTATTATCGTCATTATCTTAGTTGTTATCGTCATAATTATCATCGTCAATATCGTCGTTATTATTGTCATTATCTTCTTTTTATCGTCGCTATTATCGTCGTTAATATCATCGTCATTATCTTCGTTTTTATCATCATAATTATAGTCGTTATTATCGTCGTTAATATCGTCATTATCATCGTTGTTATCGTCATTATTATCCTCATAATTATCGTCATTAATATCGTCGTTATTTTGTCATAATTTTCATCGATAATTTCTTTGTTATTATTGTCATTATCTTCTTTTTATCGTCGTTATTATCGTCGTTAATATCGTCGTTATTATTGTCGTTATTATCGTCGTTAATATCGTCGTTAATATCGTCGTTATCATCGTTGTTATCGTTCGTATTATCCTGATAATTATCATCGTTAATATTGTCGTTATTTTGTCATAATCATCGTCGTTAATGTCGTCGTTATTATCGTCATTATCTTCGTTGTTATCGTCGTTATTATCGTCGTTAATATCGTCGTTATTATCGTCGTTATTATCGTCGTTAATATCGTCGTTAATATCGTCATTATCATCGTTGTTATCGTCGTTAATATCCTCATAATTATCGTCATTAATATCGTCGTTATTTTGTCATAATTATCATCGTTAATTTCTTTGTTATTATTGTCATTATCTTCTTTTTATCGTCGTTATTATCGTCGTTAATATCGTCGTTATTATTGTCGTTATTATCGTCGTTGATATCGTCGTTAATATCGTCGTTATCATCGTTGTTATCGTTCGTATTATCCTGATAATTATCATCGTTAATATTGTCGTTATTTTGTCATAATCATCGTCGTTAATGTCGTCGTTATTATCTTCATTATCTTCGTTGTTATCGTCGTTATTATCGTCGTTAATATCGTCGTTATTATCGTCGTTATTATCGTCGTTATTATCGTCGTTAATATCGTCGTTTATATCGTCATTATCATCGTTTTTATCGTCCTTATTATCCTCATAATTATCGTCGTTAATATCGTCGTTATTTTGTCATAATCATCGTCGATAATGTCGTCGTTATTATCTTCATTATCTTTGTTGTTATCGTCGTTATTATCGTCGTTAATATCGTCGTTATTATCGTCGTTATTATCGTCGTTAATATCGTCGTTAATATCGTCATTATCATCGTTGTTATCGTCATTATTATCCTCATAATTATCGTCATTAATATCGTCGTTATTTTGTCATAATTTTCATCGATAATTTCTTTGTTATTATTGTCATTATCTTCTTTTTATCGTCGTTATTATCGTCGTTAATATCGTCGTTATTATTGTCGTTATTATCGTCGTTAATATCGTCGTAAATATCGTCGTTATCATCGTTGTTATCGTTCGTATTATCCTGATAATTATCATCGTTAATATCGTCGTTATTTTGTCATAATCATCGTCGTTAATGTCGTCGTTATTATCTTCATTATCTTCGTTGTTATCGTCGTTATTATCGTCGTTAATATCGGCGTTATTATTGTCATTATCTTCTTTTTATCGTCGTTATTATCGTCGTTAATATCATCGTCATTATCGTCGTTTTTATCATCATAATTATAGTCGTTATTATCGTGGTTAATATCGTCAATATCATCGTTGTTATCATTCTTATTATCCTCATAATTATCGTCGTTATTTTGTCATAATCATCGTCGATAATGTCGTCGTTATTATCTTCATTATCTTTGTTGTTATCGTCGTTATTATCGTCGTTAATATCGTCGTTATAATCGTCGTTATTATCGTCGTTAATATCGTCGTTAATATCGTCATTATCATCGTTGTTATCGTCATTATTATCCTCATAATTATCGTCATTAATATCGTCGTTATTTTGTCATAATTTTCATCGATAATTTCTTTGTTATTATTGTCATTATCTTCTTTTTATCGTCGTTATTATCGTCGTTAATATCGTCGTTATTATTGTCGTTATTATCGTCGTTAATATCGTCGTAAATATCGTCGTTATCATCGTTGTTATCGTTCGTATTATCCTGATAATTATCATCGTTAATATCGCCGTTATTTTGTCATAATCATCGTCGTTAATGTCGTCGTTATTATCTTCATTATCTTCGTTGTTATCGTCGTTATTATCGTCGTTAATATCGTCGTTATTATTGTCATTATCTTCTTTTTATCGTCGTTATTATCGTCGTTAATATCATCGTCATTATCGTCGTTATTATCATCATAATTATAGTCGTTATTATCGTCGTTAATATCGTCAATATCATCGTTGTTATCATTCTTATTATCCTCATAATTATCGTCGTTAATATCGTCGTTATTTTGTCATAATCATCGTCGTTAATGTCGTCGTTATTATCGTCATTATCTTCGTTGTTATCGTCATAATTATCATAGTTAATATCGTCGTTATTATTGTCATTATCTTCTTTTTATCGTCGTTAATATCATCGTCATTATCGTCGTTATTTTGTCATAATCATCGTCGTTAATGTCGTCGTTAATATCGTCATTATCATCGTTGTTATCGTCATTATTATCCTCATAATTATCGTCATTAATATCGTCGTTATTTTGTCATAATTTTCATCGATAATTCTTTGTTATTATTGTCATTATCTTCTTTTTATCGTCGTTATTATCGTCGTTAATATCGTCGTTATTATTGTCGTTATTATCGTCGTTAATATCGTCGTTAATATCGTCGTTATCATCGTTGTTATCGTTCGTATTATCCTGATAATTATCATCGTTAATATTGTCGTTATTTTGTCATAATCATCGTCGTTAATGTCGTCGTTATTATCTTCATTATCTTCGTTGTTATCGTCGTTATTATCGTCGTTAATATCGTCGTTATTATCGTCGTTATTATCGTCGTTAATATCGTCGTTAATATCGTCATTATCATCGTTGTTATCGTCATTATTATCCTCATAATTATCGTCATTAATATCGTCGTTATTTTGTCATAATTATCATCGTTAATTTCTTTGTTATTATTGTCATTATCTTCTTTTTATCGTCGTTATTATCGTCGTTAATATCGTCGTTATTATTGTCGTTATTATCGTCGTTAATATCGTCGTTAATATCGTCGTTATCATCGTTGTTATCGTTCGTATTATCCTGATAATTATCATCGTTAATATTGTCGTTATTTTGTCATAATCATCGTCGTTAATGTCGTCGTTATTATCTTCATTATCTTCGTTGTTATCGTCGTTATTATCGTCGTTAATATCGTCGTTATTATCGTCGTTATTATCGTCGTTATTATCGTCGTTAATATCGTCGTTTATATCGTCATTATCATCGTTGTTATCGTTCTTATTATCCTCATAATTATCGTCGTTAATATCGTCGATATTTAGTCATAATCATCGTCGTTAATGTCGTCGTTATTATCGTCATTATCTTAGTTGTTATCGTCATAATTATCATCGTCAATATCGTCGTTATTATTGTCATTATCTTCTTTTTATCGTCGCTATTATCGTCGTTAATATCATCGTCATTATCTTCGTTTTTATCATCATAATTATAGTCGTTATTATCGTCGTTAATATCGTCATTATCATCGTTGTTATCGTCATTATTATCCTCATAATTATCGTCATTAATATCGTCGTTATTTTGTCATAATTTTCATCGATAATTTCTTTGTTATTATTGTCATTATCTTCTTTTTATCGTCGTTATTATCGTCGTTAATATCGTCGTTATTATTGTCGTTATTATCGTCGTTAATATCGTCGTTAATATCGTCGTTATCATCGTTGTTATCGTTCGTATTATCCTGATAATTATCATCGTTAATATTGTCGTTATTTTGTCATAATCATCGTCGTTAATGTCGTCGTTATTATCGTCATTATCTTCGTTGTTATCGTCGTTATTATCGTCGTTAATATCGTCGTTATTATCGTCGTTATTATCGTCGTTAATATCGTCGTTAATATCGTCATTTATATCATCGTTGTTATCGTCATTAATATCCTCATAATTATCGTCATTAATATCGTCGTTATTTTGTCATAATTATCATCGTTAATTTCTTTGTTATTATTGTCATTATCTTCTTTTTATCGTCGTTATTATCGTCGTTAATATCGTCGTTATTATTGTCGTTATTATCGTCGTTGATATCGTCGTTAATATCGTCGTTATCATCGTTGTTATCGTTCGTATTATCCTGATAATTATCATCGTTAATATTGTCGTTATTTTGTCATAATCATCGTCGTTAATGTCGTCGTTATTATCTTCATTATCTTCGTTGTTATCGTCGTTATTATCGTCGTTATTATCGTCGTTATTATCGTCGTTATTATCGTCGTTATTATCGTCGTTAATATCGTCGTTTATATCGTCATTATCATCGTTGTTATCGTCCTTATTATCCTCATAATTATCGTCGTTAATATCGTCGTTATTTTGTCATAATCATCGTCGTTAATGTCGTCGTTATTATCTTCATTATCTTTGTTGTTATCGTCGTTATTATCGTCGTTAATATCGTCGTTATTATCGTCGTTATAATCGTCGTTATTATCGTCGTTAATATCGTCATTATCATCGTTGTTATCGTCATTATTATCCTCATAATTATCGTCATTAATATCGTCGTTATTTTGTCATAATTTTCATCGATAATTTCTTTGTTATTATTGTCATTATCTTCTTTTTATCGTCGTTATTATCGTCGTTAATATCGTCGTTATTATTGTCGTTATTATCGTCGTTAATATCGTCGTAAATATCGTCGTTATCATCGTTGTTATCGTTCGTATTATCCTGATAATTATCATCGTTAATATCGTCGTTATTTTGTCATAATCATCGTCGTTAATGTCGTCGTTATTATCTTCATTATCTTCGTTGTTATCGTCGTTATTATCGTCGTTAATATCGGCGTTATTATTGTCATTATCTTCTTTTTATCGTCGTTATTATCGTCGTTAATATCATCGTCATTATCGTCGTTTTTATCATCATAATTATAGTCGTTATTATCGTGGTTAATATCGTCAATATCATCGTTGTTATCATTCTTATTATCCTCATAATTATCGTCGTTATTTTGTCATAATCATCGTCGATAATGTCGTCGTTATTATCTTCATTATCTTTGTTGTTATCGTCGTTATTATCGTCGTTAATATCGTCGTTATAATCGTCGTTATTATCGTCGTTAATATCGTCGTTAATATCGTCATTATCATCGTTGTTATCGTCATTATTATCCTCATAATTATCGTCATTAATATCGTCGTTATTTTGTCATAATTTTCATCGATAATTTCTTTGTTATTATTGTCATTATCTTCTTTTTATCGTCGTTATTATCGTCGTTAATATCGTCGTTATTATTGTCGTTATTATCGTCGTTAATATCGTCGTAAATATCGTCGTTATCATCGTTGTTATCGTTCGTATTATCCTGATAATTATCATCGTTAATATCGCCGTTATTTTGTCATAATCATCGTCGTTAATGTCGTCGTTATTATCTTCATTATCTTCGTTGTTATCGTCGTTATTATCGTCGTTAATATCGGCGTTATTATTGTCATTATCTTCTTTTTATCGTCGTTATTATCGTCGTTAATATCATCGTCATTATCGTCGTTATTATCATCATAATTATAGTCGTTATTATCGTCGTTAATATCGTCAATATCATCGTTGTTATCATTCTTATTATCCTCATAATTATCGTCGTTAATATCGTCGTTATTTTGTCATAATCATCGTCGATAATGTCGTCGTTATTATCTTCATTATCTTTGTTGTTATCGTCGTTATTATCGTCGTTAATATCGTCGTTATAATCGTCGTTATTATCGTCGTTAATATCGTCGTTAATATCGTCATTATCATCGTTGTTATCGTCATTATTATCCTCATAATTATCGTCATTAATATCGTCGTTATTTTGTCATAATTTTCATCGATAATTTCTTTGTTATTATTGTCATTATCTTCTTTTTATCGTCGTTATTATCGTCGTTAATATCGTCGTTATTATTGTCGTTATTATCGTCGTAAATATCGTCGTAAATATCGTCGTTATCATCGTTGTTATCGTTCGTATTATCCTGATAATTATCATCGTTAATATCGTCGTTATTTTGTCATAATCATCGTCGTTAATGTCGTCGTTATTATCTTCATTATCTTCGTTGTTATCGTCGTTATTATCGTCGTTAATATCGTCGTTATTATCGTCGTTATTATCGTCGTTATTATCGTCGTTAATATCGTCGTTTATATCGTCATTATCATCGTTGTTATCGTCCTTATTATCCTCATAATTATCGTCGTTAATATCGTCGTTATTTTGTCATAATCATCGTCGTTAATGTCGTCGTTATTATCGTCATTATCTTCCTTGTTATCGTCCTTATTATCCTCATAATTATCGTCGTTAATATCGTCGTTATTTTGTCATAATCATCGTCGTTAATGTCGTCGTTATTATCTTCATTATCTTTGTTGTTATCGTCGTTATTATCGTCGTTAATATCGTCGTTATTATCGTCGTTATTATCGTCGTTAATATCGTCGTTAATATCGTCATTATCATTGTTGTTATCGTCATTATTATCCTCATAATTATCGTCATTAATATCGTCGTTATTTTGTCATAATTTTCATCGATAATTTCTTTGTTATTATTGTCATTATCTTCTTTTTATCGTCGTTATTATCGTCGTTAATATCGTCGTTATTATTGTCGTTATTATCGTCGTTAATATCGTCGTAAATATCGTCGTTATCATCGTTGTTATCGTTCGTATTATCCTGATAATTATCATCGTTAAAATCGTCGTTATTTTGTCATAATCATCGTCGTTTATGTCGTCGTTATTATCTTCATTATCTTCGTTGTTATCGTCGTTATTATCGTCGTTAATATCGTCGTTATTATCGTCGTTATTATTGTCGTTATTATCGTCGTTAATATCGTCGTTTATATCGTCATTATCATCGTTGTTATCGTCCTTATTATCCTCATAATTATCGTCGTTAATATCGTCGTTATTTTGTCATAATCATCGTCGTTAATGTCGTCGTTATTATCGTCATTATCTTCGTTGTTATCGTCCTTATTATCCTCATAATTATCGTCGTTAATATCGTCGTTATTTTGTCATAATCATCGTCGTTAATGTCGTCGTTATTATCGTGATTATCTTCGTTGTTATCGTCATAATTATCATCGTTAATATCGGCGTTATTATTGTCATTATCTTCTTTTTATCGTCGTTATTATCGTCGTTAATATCATCGTCATTATCGTCGTTTTTATCATCATAATTATAGTCGTTATTATCGTCGTTAATATCGTCAATATCATCGTTGTTATCATTCTTATTATCCTCATAATTATCGTCGTTAATATCGTCGTTATTTTGTCATAATCATCGTCGTTAATGTCGTCGTTATCATCTTCATTATCTTCGTCGTTATCGTCGTTATTATCGTCGTTAATATCGTCGTTATTATCGTCGTTATTATCGTCGTTAATATCGTCATTATCATCGTTGTTATCGTCCTTATTATCCTCATAATTATCGTCATTAATATCGTTATTTTGTCATTATTATCATCGTTAATATCTTCGTTATTATTGTCATTATCTTCTTTTTATCGTCGTTATTATCGTCGTTAATAACGTCGTTATTATTGTCGTTATTATCGTCGTTAATATCGTCGTTAATATCGTCATTATCATCGATGTTATCGTTCTTATTATCCTCATAATTATCGTCGTTAATATCGTCGTTATTTTGTCATAATCATCGTCGTTAATGTCGTCGTTATTATCTTCATTATCTTTGTTGTCATCGTCGTTATTATCGTCGTTAATATCGTCGTTATTATCGTCGTTATTATCGTCGTTAATGTCGTCGTTAATATCGTCATTATCATCGTTGTTATCGTCATTATTATCCTCATAATTATCGTCATTAATATCGTCGTTATTTTGTCATAATTTTCATCGATAATTTCTTTGTTATTATTGTCATTATCTTCTTTTTATCGTCGTTATTATCGTCGTTAATATCGTCGTTATTATTGTCGTTATTATCGTCGTTAATATCGTCGTAAATATCGTCGTTATCATCGTTGTTATCGTTCGTATTATCCTGATAATTATCATCGTTAATATCGTCGTTATTTTGTCATAATCATCGTCGTTAATGTCGTCGTTATTATCTTCATTATCTTCGTTGTTATCGTCGTTAATATCGTCGTTATTATCGTCGTTATTATCGTCGTTATTATCGTCATTATTATCGTCGTTAATATCGTCGTTTATATCGTCATTATCATCGTTGTTATCGTCCTTATTATCCTCATAATTATCGTCGTTAATATCGTCGTTATTTTGTCATAATCATCGTCGTTAATGTCGTCGTTATTATCGTCATTATCTTCCTTGTTATCGTCCTTATTATCCTCATAATTATCGTCGTTAATATCGTCGTTATTTTGTCATAATCATCGTCGTTAATGTCGTCGTTATTATCGTGATTATCTTCGTTGTTATCGTCATAATTATCATCGTTAATATCGGCGTTATTATTGTCATTATCTTCTTTTTATCGTCGTTATTATCGTCGTTAATATCATCGTCATTATCGTCGTTTTTATCATCATAATTATAGTCGTTATTATCGTCGTTAATATCGTCAATATCATCGTTGTTATCATTCTTATTATCCTCATAATTATCGTCGTTAATATCGTCGTTATATTGTCATAATCATCGTCGTTAATGTCGTCGTTATTATCTTCATTATCTTCGTTGTTATCGTCGTTATTATCGTCGTTAATATCGTCGTTATTATCGTCGTTATTATCGTCGTTAATATCGTCATTATCATCGTTGTTATCGTCCTTATTATCCTCATAATTATCGTCATTAATATCGTCGTTATTTTGTCATTATTATCATCGTTAATATCTTCGTTATTATTGTCATTATCTTCTTTTTATCGTCGTTATTATCGTCGTTAATAACGTCGTTATTATTGTCGTTATTATCGTCGTTAATATCGTCGTTAATATCGTCATTATCATCGATGTTATCGTTCTTATTATCCTCATAATTATCGTCGTTAATATCGTCGTTATTTTGTCATAATCATCGTCGTTAATGTCGTCGTTATTATCTTCATTATCTTTGTTGTTATCGTCGTTATTATCGTCGTTAATATCGTCGTTATTATCGTCGTTATTATCGTCGTTAATGTCGTCGTTAATATCGTCATTATCATCGTTGTTATCGTCATTATTATCCTCATAATTATCGTCATTAATATTGTCGTTATTTTGTCATAATTTTCATCGATAATTTCTTTGTTATTATTGTCATTATCTTCTTTTTATCGTCGTTATTATCGTCGTTAATATCGTCGTTATTATTGTCGTTATTATCGTCGTTAATATCGTCGTAAATATCGTCGTTATCATTGTTGTTATCGTTCGTATTATCCTGATAATTATCATCGTTAATATCGTCGTTATTTTGTCATAATCATCGTCGTTAATGTCGTTGTTATTATCTTCATTATCTTTGTTGTTATCGTCGTTATTATCGTCGTTAATATCGTCGTTATTATCGTCGTTATTATCGTCGTTAATATCGTCGTTAATATCGTCATTATCATCGTTGTTATCGTCATTATTATCCTCATAATTATCGTCATTAATATCGTCGTTATTTTGTCATAATTTTCATCGATAATTTCTTTGTTATTATTGTCATTATCTTCTTTTTATCGTCGTTATTATCGTCGTTAATATCGTCGTTATTATTGTCGTTATTATCGTCGTTAATATCGTCGTAAATATCGTCGTTATCATCGTTGTTATCGTTCGTATTATCCTGATAATTATCATCGTTAATATCGTCGTTATTTTGTCATAATCATCGTCGTTAATGTCGTCGTTATTATCGTCATTATCTTCGTTGTTATCGTCGTTATTATCGTCGTTAATATCGTCGTTATTATCGTCGTTATTATCGTCGTTATTATCGTCGTTAATATCGTCGTTTATATCGTCATTATCATCGTTGTTATCGTCCTTATTATCCTCATAATTATCGTCATTAATATCGTCGTTATTTTGTCATAATCATCGTCGTTAATGTCGTCGTTATTATCGTCATTATCTTCCTTGTTATCGTCCTTATTATCCTCATAATTATCGTCGTTAATATCGTCGTTATTTTGTCATAATCATCGTCGTTAATGTCGTCGTTATTATCTTCATTATCTTCGTTGTTATCGTCGTTATTATCGTCGTTAATATCGTCGTTATTATCGTCGTTATTATCGTCGTTAATATCGTCATTATCATCGTTGTTATCGTCCTTATTATTCTCATAATTATCGTCATTAATATCGTCGTTATTTTGTCATTATTATCATCGTTAATATCTTCGTTATTATTGTCATTATCTTCTTTTTATAGTCGTTATTATCGTCGTTAATAACGTCGTTATTATTGTCGTTATTATCGTCGTTAATATCGTCGACAATATCGTCATTATCATCGATGTTATCGTCCTTATTATACTCATAATTATCGTCGTTAATATCGTCGTTATTTTGTCATAATCGTAGTCGTTAATGTCGTCGTTTATTATCGTCATTATCTTCCTTGTTATCGTCCTTATTATCCTCATAATTATCGTCGTTAATATCGTCGTTATTTAGTCATAATCATCGTCGTTAATGTCGTCGTTATTATCGTCATTATCTTCGTTGTTATCGTCATAATTATCATAGTTAATATCGTCGTTATTATTGTCATTATCTTCTTTTTATCGTCGTTAATATCATCGTCATTATCGTCGTTATTTTGTCATAATCATCGTCGTTAATGTCGTCGTTAATATCGTCATTATCATCGTTGTTATCGTCATTATTATCCTCATAATTATCGTCATTAATATCGTCGTTATTTTGTCATAATTTTCATCGATAATTTCTTTGTTATTATTGTCATTATCTTCTTTTTATCGTCGTTATTATCGTCGTTAATATCGTCGTTATTATCGTCGTTATTATCGTCGTTAATGTCGTCGTTAATATCGTCATTATCATCGTTGTTATCGTCATTATTATCCTCATAATTATCGTCATTAATATTGTCGTTATTTTGTCATAATTTTCATCGATAATTTCTTTGTTATTATTGTCATTATCTTCTTTTTATCGTCGTTATTATCGTCGTTAATATCGTCGTTATTATTGTCGTTATTATCGTCGTTAATATCGTCGTAAATATCGTCGTTATCATTGTTGTTATCGTTCGTATTATCCTGATAATTATCATCGTTAATATCGTCGTTATTTTGTCATAATCATCGTCGTTAATGTCGTTGTTATTATCTTCATTATCTTTGTTGTTATCGTCGTTATTATCGTCGTTAATATCGTCGTTATTATCGTCGTTATTATCGTCGTTAATATCGTCGTTAATATCGTCATTATCATCGTTGTTATCGTCATTATTATCCTCATAATTATCGTCATTAATATCGTCGTTATTTTGTCATAATTTTCATCGATAATTTCTTTGTTATTATTGTCATTATCTTCTTTTTATCGTCGTTATTATCGTCGTTAATATCGTCGTTATTATTGTCGTTATTATCGTCGTTAATATCGTCGTAAATATCGTCGTTATCATCGTTGTTATCGTTCGTATTATCCTGATAATTATCATCGTTAATATCGTCGTTATTTTGTCATAATCATCGTCGTTAATGTCGTCGTTATTATCTTCATTATCTTCGTTGTTATCGTCGTTATTATCGTCGTTAATATCGTCGTTATTATCGTCGTTATTATCGTCGTTATTATCGTCGTTAATATCGTCGTTTATATCGTCATTATCATCGTTGTTATCGTCCTTATTATCCTCATAATTATCGTCATTAATATCGTCGTTATTTTGTCATAATCATCGTCGTTAATGTCGTCGTTATTATCGTCATTATCTTCCTTGTTATCGTCCTTATTATCCTCATAATTATCGTCGTTAATATCGTCGTTATTTTGTCATAATCATCGTCGTTAATGTCGTCGTTATTATCTTCATTATCTTCGTTGTTATCGTCGTTATTATCGTCGTTAATATCGTCGTTATTATCGTCGTTATTATCGTCGTTAATATCGTCATTATCATCGTTGTTATCGTCCTTATTATTCTCATAATTATCGTCATTAATATCGTCGTTATTTTGTCATTATTATCATCGTTAATATCTTCGTTATTATTGTCATTATCTTCTTTTTATAGTCGTTATTATCGTCGTTAATAACGTCGTTATTATTGTCGTTATTATCGTCGTTAATATCGTCGACAATATCGTCATTATCATCGATGTTATCGTCCTTATTATACTCATAATTATCGTCGTTAATATCGTCGTTATTTTGTCATAATCGTAGTCGTTAATGTCGTCGTTTATTATCGTCATTATCTTCCTTGTTATCGTCCTTATTATCCTCATAATTATCGTCGTTAATATCGTCGTTATTTAGTCATAATCATCGTCGTTAATGTCGTCGTTATTATCGTCATTATCTTCGTTGTTATCGTCATAATTATCATAGTTAATATCGTCGTTATTATTGTCATTATCTTCTTTTTATCGTCGTTAATATCATCGTCATTATCGTCGTTATTTTGTCATAATCATCGTCGTTAATGTCGTCGTTAATATCGTCATTATCATCGTTGTTATCGTCATTATTATCCTCATAATTATCGTCATTAATATCGTCGTTATTTTGTCATAATTTTCATCGATAATTTCTTTGTTATTATTGTCATTATCTTCTTTTTATCGTCGTTATTATCGTCGTTAATATCGTCGTTATTATTGTCGTTATTATCGTCGTTAATATCGTCGTTAATATCGTCGTTATCATCGTTGTTATCGTTCGTATTATCCTGATAATTATCATCGTTAATATTGTCGTTATTTTGTCATAATCATCGTCGTTAATGTCGTCGTTATTATCTTCATTATCTTCGTTGCTATCGTCGTTATTATCGTCGTTAATATCGTCGTTATTATCGTCGTTAATATCGTCGTTAATATCGTCATTATCATCGTTGTTATCGTCATTATTATCCTCATAATTATCGTCATTAATATCGTCGTTATTTTGTCATAATTATCATCGTTAATTTCTTTGTTATTATTGTCATTATCTTCTTTTTATCGTCGTTATTATCGTCGTTAATATCGTCGTTATTATTGTCGTTATTATCGTCGTTAATATCGTCGTTAATATCGTCGTTATCATCGTTGTTATCGTTCGTATTATCCTGATAATTATCATCGTTAATATTGTCGTTATTTTGTCATAATCATCGTCGTTAATGTCGTCGTTATTATCTTCATTATCTTCGTTGTTATCGTCGTTATTATCGTCGTTAATATCGTCGTTATTATCGTCGTTATTATCGTCGTTATTATCGTCGTTAATATCGTCGTTTATATCGTCATTATCATCGTTGATATCGTCCTTATTATCCTCATAATTATCGTCGTTAATATCGTCGTTATTTTGTCATAATCATCGTCGTTATTATCGTCGTTATTATCGTCATTATCATCGTTGTTATCGTTCTTATTATCCTCATAATTATCGTCGTTAATATCGTCGATATTTAGTCATAATCATCGTCGTTAATGTCGTCGTTATTATCGTCATTATCTTAGTTGTTATCGTCATAATTATCATCGTCAATATCGTCGTTATTATTGTCATTATCTTCTTTTTATCGTCGCTATTATCGTCGTTAATATCATCGTCATTATCTTCGTTTTTATCATCATAATTATAGTCGTTATTATCGTCGTTAATATCGTCATTATCATCGTTGTTATCGTTCTTATTATCCTCATAATTATCGTCGTTAATATCGTCGTTATTTTGTCATAATCATCGTCGATAATGTCGTCGTTTTTATCTTCATTATCTTTGTTGTTATCGTCGTTATTATCGTCGTTAATATCGTCGTTATTATCGTCGTTATTATCGTCGTTAATATCGTCGTTAATATCGTCATTATCATCGTTGTTATCGTCATTATTATCCTCATAATTATCGTCATTAATATCGTCGTTATTTTGTCATAATTTTCATCGATAATTTCTTTGTTATTATTGTCATTATCTTCTTTTTATCGTCGTTATTATCGTCGTTAATATCGTCGTTATTATTGTCGTTATTATCGTCGTTAATATCGTCGTAAATATCGTCGTTATCATCGTTGTTATCGTTCGTATTATCCTGATAATTATCATCGTTAATATCGTCGTTATTTTGTCATAATCATCGTCGTTAATGTCGTCGTTATTATCTTCATTATCTTCGTTGTTATCGTCGTTATTATCGTCGTTAATATCGGCGTTATTATTGTCATTATCTTCTTTTTATCGTCGTTATTATCGTCGTTAATATCATCGTCATTATCGTCGTTTTTATCATCATAATTATAGTCGTTATTATCGTCGTTAATATCGTCAATATCATCGTTGTTATCATTCTTATTATCCTCATAATTATCGTCGTTAATATCGTCGTTATTTTGTCATAATCATCGTCGTTAATGTCGTCGTTATTATCGTCATTATCTTCGTTGTTATCGTCATAATTATCATAGTTAATATCGTCGTTATTATTGTCATTATCTTCTTTTTATCGTCGTTAATATCATCGTCATTATCGTCGTTATTTCGTCATAATCATCGTCGTTAATGTCGTCGTTAATATCGTCATTATCATCGTTGTTATCGTCATTATTATCCTCATAATTATCGTCATTAATATCGTCGTTATTTTGTCATAATTTTCATCGATAATTTCTTTGTTATTATTGTCATTATCTTCTTTTTATCGTCGTTATTATCGTCGTTAATATCGTCGTTATTATTGTCGTTATTATCGTCGTTAATATCGTCGTTAATATCGTCGTTATCATCGTTGTTATCGTTCGTATTATCCTGATAATTATCATCGTTAATATTGTCGTTATTTTGTCATAATCATCGTCGTTAATGTCGTCGTTAATATCGTCATTATCATCGTTGTTATCGTCATTATTATCCTCATAATTATCGTCATTAATATCGTCGTTATTTTGTCATAATTTTCATCGATAATTTCTTTGTTATTATTGTCATTATCTTCTTTTTATCGTCGTTATTATCGTCGTTAATATCGTCGTTATTATTGTCGTTATTATCGTCGTTAATATCGTCGTTAATATCGTCGTTATCATCGTTGTTATCGTTCGTATTATCCTGATAATTATCATCGTTAATATTGTCGTTATTTTGTCATAATCATCGTCGTTAATGTCGTCGTTATTATCTTCATTATCTTCGTTGTTATCGTCGTTATTATCGTCGTTAATATCGTCGTTATTATCGTCGTTATTATCGTCGTTAATATCGTCGTTAATATCGTCATTATCATCGTTGTTATCGTCATTATTATCCTCATAATTATCGTCATTAATATCGTCGTTATTTTGTCATAATTATCATCGTTAATTTCTTTGTTATTATTGTCATTATCTTCTTTTTATCGTCGTTATTATCGTCGTTAATATCGTCGTTATTATTGTCGTTATTATCGTCGTTAATATCGTCGTTAATATCGTCGTTATCATCGTTGTTATCGTTCGTATTATCCTGATAATTATCATCGTTAATATTGTCGTTATTTTGTCATAATCATCGTCGTTAATGTCGTCGTTATTATCTTCATTATCTTCGTTGTTATCGTCGTTATTATCGTCGTTAATATCGTCGTTATTATCGTCGTTATTATCGTCGTTATTATCGTCGTTAATATCGTCGTTTATATCGTCATTATCATCGTTGTTATCGTTCTTATTATCCTCATAATTATCGTCGTTAATATCGTCGATATTTAGTCATAATCATCGTCGTTAATGTCGTCGTTATTATCGTCATTATCTTAGTTGTTATCGTCATAATTATCATCGTCAATATCGTCGTTATTATTGTCATTATCTTCTTTTTATCGTCGCTATTATCGTCGTTAATATCATCGTAATTATCTTCGTTTTTATCATCATAATTATAGTCGTTATTATCGTCGTTAATATCGTCATTATCATCGTTGTTATCGTCATTATTATCCTCATAATTATCGTCATTAATATCGTCGTTATTTTGTCATAATTTTCATCGATAATTTCTTTGTTATTATTGTCATTATCTTCTTTTTATCGTCGTTATTATCGTCGTTAATATCGTCGTTATTATTGTCGTTATTATCGTCGTTAATATCGTCGTTAATATCGTCGTTATCATCGTTGTTATCGTTCGTATTATCCTGATAATTATCATCGTTAATATTGTCGTTATTTTGTCATAATCATCGTCGTTAATGTCGTCGTTATTATCTTCATTATCTTCGTTGTTATCGTCGTTATTATCGTCGTTAATATCGTCGTTATTATCATCGTTATTATCGTCGTTAATATCGTCGTTAATATCGTCATTATCATCGTTGTTATCGTCATTAATATCCTCATAATTATCGTCATTAATATCGTCGTTATTTTGTCATAATTATCATCGTTAATTTCTTTGTTATTATTGTCATTATCTTCTTTTTATCGTCGTTATTATCGTCGTTAATATCGTCGTTATTATTGTCGTTATTATCGTCGTTGATATCGTCGTTAATATCGTCGTTATCATCGTTGTTATCGTTCGTATTATCCTGATAATTATCATCGTTAATATTGTCGTTATTTTGTCATAATCATCGTCGTTAATGTCGTCGTTATTATCTTCATTATCTTCGTTGTTATCGTCGTTATTATCGTCGTTAATATCGTCGTTATTATCGTCGTTATTATCGTCGTTATTATCGTCGTTAATATCGTCGTTTATATCGTCATTATCATCGTTGTTATCGTCCTTATTATCCTCATAATTATCGTCGTTAATATCGTCGTTATTTTGTCATAATCATCGTCGATAATGTCGTCGTTATTATCTTCATTATCTTTGTTGTTATCGTCGTTATTATCGTCGTTAATATCGTCGTTATTATCGTCGTTATTATCGTCGTTAATATCGTCGTTAATATCGTCATTATCATCGTTGTTATCGTCATTATTATCCTCATAATTATCGTCATTAATATCGTCGTTATTTTGTCATAATTTTCATCGATAATTTCTTTGTTATTATTGTCATTATCTTCTTTTTATCGTCGTTATTATCGTCGTTAATATCGTCGTTATTATTGTCGTTATTATCGTCGTTAATATCGTCGTAAATATCGTCGTTATCATCGTTGTTATCGTTCGTATTATCCTGATAATTATCATCGTTAATATCGTCGTTATTTTGTCATAATCATCGTCGTTAATGTCGTCGTTATTATCTTCATTATCTTCGTTGTTATCGTCGTTATTATCGTCGTTAATATCGGCGTTATTATTGTCATTATCTTCTTTTTATCGTCGTTATTATCGTCGTTAATATCATCGTCATTATCGTCGTTTTTATCATCATAATTATAGTCGTTATTATCGTGGTTAATATCGTCAATATCATCGTTGTTATCATTCTTATTATCCTCATAATTATCGTCGTTATTTTGTCATAATCATCGTCGATAATGTCGTCGTTATTATCTTCATTATCTTTGTTGTTATCGTCGTTATTATCGTCGTTAATATCGTCGTTAATATCGTCATTATCATCGTTGTTATCGTCATTATTATCCTCATAATTATCGTCATTAATATCGTCGTTATTTTGTCATAATTTTCATCGATAATTTCTTTGTTATTATTGTCATTATCTTCTTTTTATCGTCGTTATTATCGTCGTTAATATCGTCGTTATTATTGTCGTTATTATCGTCGTTAATATCGTCGTAAATATCGTCGTTATCATCGTTGTTATCGTTCGTATTATCCTGATAATTATCATCGTTAATATCGCCGTTATTTTGTCATAATCATCGTCGTTAATGTCGTCGTTATTATCTTCATTATCTTCGTTGTTATCGTCGTTATTATCGTCGTTAATATCGGCGTTATTATTGTCATTATCTTCTTTTTATCGTCGTTATTATCGTCGTTAATATCATCGTCATTATCGTCGTTATTATCATCATAATTATAGTCGTTATTATCGTCGTTAATATCGTCAATATCATCGTTGTTATCATTCTTATTATCCTCATAATTATCGTCGTTAATATCGTCGTTATTTTGTCATAATCATCGTCGATAATGTCGTCGTTATTATCTTCATTATCTTTGTTGTTATCGTCGTTATTATCGTCGTTAATATCGTCGTTATAATCGTCGTTATTATCGTCGTTAATATCGTCGTTAATATCGTCATTATCATCGTTGTTATCGTCATTATTATCCTCATAATTATCGTCATTAATATCGTCGTTATTTTGTCATAATTTTCATCGATAATTTCTTTGTTATTATTGTCATTATCTTCTTTTTATCGTCGTTATTATCGTCGTTAATATCGTCGTTATTATTGTCGTTATTATCGTCGTTAATATCGTCGTAAATATCGTCGTTATCATCGTTGTTATCGTTCGTATTATCCTGATAATTATCATCGTTAATATCGTCGTTATTTTGTCATAATCATCGTCGTTAATGTCGTCGTTATTATCTTCATTATCTTCGTTGTTATCGTCGTTATTATCGTCGTTAATATCGTCGTTATTATCGTCGTTATTATCGTCGTTATTATCGTCGTTAATATCGTCGTTTATATCGTCATTATCATCGTTGTTATCGTCCTTATTATCCTCATAATTATCGTCGTTAATATCGTCGATATTTAGTCATAATCATCGTCGTTAATGTCGTCGTTATTATCGTCATTATCTTAGTTGTTATCGTCATAATTATCATCGTCAATATCGTCGTTATTATTGTCATTATCTTCTTTTTATCGTCGCTATTATCGTCGTTAATATCATCGTCATTATCTTCGTTTTTATCATCATAATTATAGTCGTTATTATCGTCGTTAATATCGTCATTATCATCGTTGTTATCGTTCTTATTATCCTCATAATTATCGTCGTTAATATCGTCGTTATTTTGTCATAATCATCGTCGATAATGTCGTCGTTATTATCTTCATTATCTTTGTTGTTATCGTCGTTATTATCGTCGTTAATATCGTCGTTATTATCGTCGTTATTATCGTCGTTAATATCGTCGTTAATATCGTCATTATCATCGTTGTTATCGTCATTATTATCCTCATAATTATCGTCATTAATATCGTCGTTATTTTGTCATAATTTTCATCGATAATTTCTTTGTTATTATTGTCATTATCTTCTTTTTATCGTCGTTATTATCGTCGTTAATATCGTCGTTATTATTGTCGTTATTATCGTCGTTAATATCGTCGTAAATATCGTCGTTATCATCGTTGTTATCGTTCGTATTATCCTGATAATTATCATCGTTAATATCGTCGTTATTTTGTCATAATCATCGTCGTTAATGTCGTCGTTATTATCTTCATTATCTTCGTTTTTATCGTCGTTATTATCGTCGTTAATATCGGCGTTATTATTGTCATTATCTTCTTTTTATCGTCGTTATTATCGTCGTTAATATCATCGTCATTATCGTCGTTTTTATCATCATAATTATAGTCGTTATTATCGTCGTTAATATCGTCAATATCATCGTTGTTATCATTCTTATTATCCTCATAATTATCGTCGTTAATATCGTCGTTATTTTGTCATAATCATCGTCGTTAATGTCGTCGTTATTATCGTCATTATCTTCGTTGTTATCGTCATAATTATCATAGTTAATATCGTCGTTATTATTGTCATTATCTTCTTTTTATCGTCGTTAATATCATCGTCATTATCGTCGTTATTTCGTCATAATCATCGTCGTTAATGTCGTCGTTAATATCGTCATTATCATCGTTGTTATCGTCATTATTATCCTCATAATTATCGTCATTAATATCGTCGTTATTTTGTCATAATTTTCATCGATAATTTCTTTGTTATTATTGTCATTATCTTCTTTTTATCGTCGTTATTATCGTCGTTAATATCGTCGTTATTATTGTCGTTATTATCGTCGTTAATATCGTCGTTAATATCGTCGTTATCATCGTTGTTATCGTTCGTATTATCCTGATAATTATCATCGTTAATATTGTCGTTATTTTGTCATAATCATCGTCGTTAATGTCGTCGTTAATATCGTCATTATCATCGTTGTTATCGTCATTATTATCCTCATAATTATCGTCATTAATATCGTCGTTATTTTGTCATAATTTTCATCGATAATTTCTTTGTTATTATTGTCATTATCTTCTTTTTATCGTCGTTATTATCGTCGTTAATATCGTCGTTATTATTGTCGTTATTATCGTCGTTAATATCGTCGTTAATATCGTCGTTATCATCGTTGTTATCGTTCGTATTATCCTGATAATTATCATCGTTAATATTGTCGTTATTTTGTCATAATCATCGTCGTTAATGTCGTCGTTATTATCTTCATTATCTTCGTTGTTATCGTCGTTATTATCGTCGTTAATATCGTCGTTATTATCGTCGTTATTATCGTCGTTAATATCGTCGTTAATATCGTCATTATCATCGTTGTTATCGTCATTATTATCCTCATAATTATCGTCATTAATATCGTCGTTATTTTGTCATAATTATCATCGTTAATTTCTTTGTTATTTTTGTCATTATCTTCTTTTTATCGTCGTTATTATCGTCGTTAATATCGTCGTTATTATTGTCGTTATTATCGTCGTTAATATCGTCGTTAATATCGTCGTTATCATCGTTGTTATCGTTCGTATTATCCTGATAATTATCATCGTTAATATTGTCGTTATTTTGTCATAATCATCGTCGTTAATGTCGTCGTTATTATCTTCATTATCTTCGTTGTTATCGTCGTTATTATCGTCGTTAATATCGTCGTTATTATCGTCGTTATTATCGTCGTTATTATCGTCGTTAATATCGTCGTTTATATCGTCATTATCATCGTTGTTATCGTTCTTATTATCCTCATAATTATCGTCGTTAATATCGTCGATATTTAGTCATAATCATCGTCGTTAATGTCGTCGTTATTATCGTCATTATCTTAGTTGTTATCGTCATAATTATCATCGTCAATATCGTCGTTATTATTGTCATTATCTTCTTTTTATCGTCGCTATTATCGTCGTTAATATCATCGTAATTATCTTCGTTTTTATCATCATAATTATAGTCGTTATTATCGTCGTTAATATCGTCATTATCATCGTTGTTATCGTCATTATTATCCTCATAATTATCGTCATTAATATCGTCGTTATTTTGTCATAATTTTCATCGATAATTTCTTTGTTATTATTGTCATTATCTTCTTTTTATCGTCGTTATTATCGTCGTTAATATCGTCGTTATTATTGTCGTTATTATCGTCGTTAATATCGTCGTTAATATCGTCGTTATCATCGTTGTTATCGTTCGTATTATCCTGATAATTATCATCGTTAATATTGTCGTTATTTTGTCATAATCATCGTCGTTAATGTCGTCGTTATTATCTTCATTATCTTCGTTGTTATCGTCGTTATTATCGTCGTTAATATCGTCGTTATTATCGTCGTTATTATCGTCGTTAATATCGTCGTTAATATCGTCATTATCATCGTTGTTATCGTCATTAATATCCTCATAATTATCGTCATTAATATCGTCGTTATTTTGTCATAATTATCATCGTTAATTTCTTTGTTATTATTGTCATTATCTTCTTTTTATCGTCGTTATTATCGTCGTTAATATCGTCGTTATTATTGTCGTTATTATCGTCGTTGATATCGTCGTTAATATCGTCGTTATCATCGTTGTTATCGTTCGTATTATCCTGATAATTATCATCGTTAATATTGTCGTTATTTTGTCATAATCATCGTCGTTAATGTCGTCGTTATTATCTTCATTATCTTCGTTGTTATCGTCGTTATTATCGTCGTTAATATCGTCGTTATTATCGTCGTTATTATCGTCGTTATTATCGTCGTTAATATCGTCGTTTATATCGTCATTATCATCGTTGTTATCGTCCTTATTATCCTCATAATTATCGTCGTTAATATCGTCGTTATTTTGTCATAATCATCGTCGTTAATGTCGTCGTTATTATCTTCATTATCTTTGTTGTTATCGTCGTTATTATCGTCGTTAATATCGTCGTTATTATCGTCGTTATTATCGTCGTTAATATCGTCGTTAATATCGTCATTATCATCGTTGTTATCGTCATTATTATCCTCATAATTATCGTCATTAATATCGTCGTTATTTTGTCATAATTTTCATCGATAATTTCTTTGTTATTATTGTCATTATCTTCTTTTTATCGTCGTTATTATCGTCGTTAATATCGTCGTTATTATTGTCGTTATTATCGTCGTTAATATCGTCGTAAATATCGTCGTTATCATCGTTGTTATCGTTCGTATTATCCTGATAATTATCATCGTTAATATCGTCGTTATTTTGTCATAATCATCGTCGTTAATGTCGTCGTTATTATCTTCATTATCTTCGTTGTTATCGTCGTTATTATCGTCGTTAATATCGGCGTTATTATTGTCATTATCTTCTTTTTATCGTCGTTATTATCGTCGTTAATATCATCGTCATTATCGTCGTTTTTATCATCATAATTATAGTCGTTATTATCGTGGTTAATATCGTCAATATCATCGTTGTTATCATTCTTATTATCCTCATAATTATCGTCGTTATTTTGTCATAATCATCGTCGTTAATGTCGTCGTTATTATCTTCATTATCTTTGTTGTTATCGTCGTTATTATCGTCGTTAATATCGTCGTTAATATCGTCATTATCATCGTTGTTATCGTCATTATTATCCTCATAATTATCGTCATTAATATCGTCGTTATTTTGTCATAATTTTCATCGATAATTTCTTTGTTATTATTGTCATTATCTTCTTTTTATCGTCGTTATTATCGTCGTTAATATCGTCGTTATTATTGTCGTTATTATCGTCGTTAATATCGTCGTAAATATCGTCGTTATCATCGTTGTTATCGTTCGTATTATCCTGATAATTATCATCGTTAATATCGCCGTTATTTTGTCATAATCATCGTCGTTAATGTCGTCGTTATTATCGTCATTATCTTCGTTGTTATCGTCGTTATTATCGTCGTTAATATCGGCGTTATTATTGTCATTATCTTCTTTTTATCGTCGTTATTATCGTCGTTAATATCGTCGTTATTATCGTCGTTATTATCATCATAATTATAGTCGTTATTATCGTCGTTAATATCGTCAATATCATCGTTGTTATCATTCTTATTATCCTCATAATTATCGTCGTTAATATCGTCGTTATTTTGTCATAATCATCGTCGATAATGTCGTCGTTATTATCTTCATTATCTTTGTTGTTATCGTCGTTATTATCGTCGTTAATATCGTCGTTATAATCGTCGTTATTATCGTCGTTAATATCGTCGTTAATATCGTCATTATCATCGTTGTTATCGTCATTATTATCCTCATAATTATCGTCATTAATATCGTCGTTATTTTGTCATAATTTTCATCGATAATTTCTTTGTTATTATTGTCATTATCTTCTTTTTATCGTCGTTATTATCGTCGTTAATATCGTCGTTATTATTGTCGTTATTATCGTCGTTAATATCGTCGTAAATATCGTCGTTATCATCGTTGTTATCGTTCGTATTATCCTGATAATTATCATCGTTAATATCGTCGTTATTTTGTCATAATCATCGTCGTTAATGTCGTCGTTATTATCTTCATTATCTTCGTTGTTATCGTCGTTATTATCGTCGTTAATATCGTCGTTATTATCGTCGTTATTATCGTCGTTATTATCGTCGTTAATATCGTCGTTTATATCGTCATTATCATCGTTGTTATCGTCCTTATTATCCTCATAATTATCGTCGTTAATATCGTCGTTATTTTGTCATAATCATCGTCGTTAATGTCGTCGTTATTATCGTCATTATCTTCCTTGTTATCGTCCTTATTATCCTCATAATTATCGTCGTTAATATCGTCGTTATTTTGTCATAATCATCGTCGTTAATGTCGTCGTTATTATCTTCATTATCTTTGTTGTTATCGTCGTTATTATCGTCGTTAATATCGTCGTTATTATCGTCGTTATTATCGTCGTTAATATCGTCGTTAATATCGTCATTATCATCGTTGTTATCGTCATTATTATCCTCATAATTATCGTCATTAATATCGTCGTTATTTTGTCATAATTTTCATCGATAATTTCTTTGTTATTATTGTCATTATCTTCTTTTTATCGTCGTTATTATCGTCGTTAATATCGTCGTTATTATTGTCGTTATTATCGTCGTTATTATCGTCGTAAATATCGTCGTTATCATCGTTGTTATCGTTCGTATTATCCTGATAATTATCATCGTTAAAATCGTCGTTATTTTGTCATAATCATCGTCGTTTATGTCGTCGTTATTATCTTCATTATCTTCGTTGTTATCGTCGTTATTATCGTCGTTAATATCGTCGTTATTATCGTCGTTATTATTGTCGTTATTATCGTCGTTATTATCGTCGTTTATATCGTCATTATCATCGTTGTTATCGTCCTTATTATCCTCATAATTATCGTCGTTAATATCGTCGTTATTTTGTCATAATCATCGTCGTTAATGTCGTCGTTATTATCGTCATTATCTTCGTTGTTATCGTCCTTATTATCCTCATAATTATCGTCGTTAATATCGTCGTTATTTTGTCATAATCATCGTCGTTAATGTCGTCGTTATTATCGTGATTATCTTCGTTGTTATCGTCATAATTATCATCGTTAATATCGGCGTTATTATTGTCATTATCTTCTTTTTATCGTCGTTATTATCGTCGTTAATATCATCGTCATTATCGTCGTTTTTATCATCATAATTATAGTCGTTATTATCGTCGTTAATATCGTCAATATCATCGTTGTTATCATTCTTATTATCCTCATAATTATCGTCGTTAATATCGTCGTTATTTTGTCATAATCATCGTCGTTAATGTCGTCGTTATTATCTTCATTATCTTCGTTGTTATCGTCGTTATTATCGTCGTTAATATCGTCGTTATTATCGTCGTTATTATCGTCGTTAATATCGTCATTATCATCGTTGTTATCGTCCTTATTATCCTCATAATTATCGTCATTAATATCGTCGTTATTTTGTCATTATTATCATCGTTAATATCTTCGTTATTATTGTCATTATCTTCTTTTTATCGTCGTTATTATCGTCGTTAATAACGTCGTTATTATTGTCGTTATTATCGTCGTTAATATCGTCGTTAATATCGTCATTATCATCGATGTTATCGTTCTTATTATCCTCATAATTATCGTCGTTAATATCGTCGTTATTTTGTCATAATCATCGTCGTTAATGTCGTCGATATTATCTTCATTATCTTCGTTGTCATCGTCGTTATTATCGTCGTTAATATCGTCGTTATTATCGTCGTTATTATCGTCGTTAATGTCGTCGTTAATATCGTCATTATCATCGTTGTTATCGTCATTATTATCCTCATAATTATCGTCATTAATATCGTCGTTATTTTGTCATAATTTTCATCGATAATTTCTTTGTTATTATTGTCATTATCTTCTTTTTATCGTCGTTATTATCGTCGTTAATATCGTCGTTATTATTGTCGTTATTATCGTCGTTAATATCGTCGTAAATATCGTCGTTATCATCGTTGTTATCGTTCGTATTATCCTGATAATTATCATCGTTAATATCGTCGTTATTTTGTCATAATCATCGTCGTTAATGTCGTCGTTATTATCTTCATTATCTTCGTTGTTATCGTCGTTATTATCGTCGTTAATATCGTCGTTATTATCGTCGTTATTATCGTCGTTATTATCGTCGTTAATATCGTCGTTTATATCGTCATTATCATCGTTGTTATCGTCCTTATTATCCTCATAATTATCGTCGTTAATATCGTCGTTATTTTGTCATAATCATCGTCGTTAATGTCGTCGTTATTATCGTCATTATCTTCCTTGTTATCGTCCTTATTATCCTCATAATTATCGTCGTCAATATCGTCGTTATTATTGTCATTATCTTCTTTTTATCGTCGCTATTATCGTCGTTAATATCATCGTCATTATCTTCGTTTTTATCATCATAATTATAGTCGTTATTATCGTCGTTAATATCGTCATTATCATCGTTGTTATCGTTCTTATTATCCTCATAATTATCGTCGTTAATATCGTCGTTATTTTGTCATAATCATCGTCGATAATGTCGTCGTTATTATCTTCATTATCTTTGTTGTTATCGTCGTTATTATCGTCGTTAATATCGTCGTTATTATCGTCGTTATTATCGTCGTTAATATCGTCGTTAATATCGTCATTATCATCGTTGTTATCGTCATTATTATCCTCATAATTATCGTCATTAATATCGTCGTTATTTTGTCATAATTTTCATCGATAATTTCTTTGTTATTATTGTCATTATCTTCTTTTTATCGTCGTTATTATCGTCGTTAATATCGTCGTTATTATTGTCGTTATTATCGTCGTTAATATCGTCGTAAATATCGTCGTCATCATCGTTGTTATCGTTCGTATTATCCTGATAATTATCATCGTTAATATCGTCGTTATTTTGTCATAATCATCGTCGTTAATGTCGTCGTTATTATCTTCATTATCTTCGTTGTTATCGTCGTTATTATCGTCGTTAATATCGGCGTTATTATTGTCATTATCTTCTTTTTATCGTCGTTATTATCGTCGTTAATATCATCGTCATTATCGTCGTTTTTATCATCATAATTATAGTCGTTATTATCGTCGTTAATATCGTCAATATCATCGTTGTTATCATTCTTATTATCCTCATAATTATCGTCGTTAATATCGTCGTTATTTTGTCATAATCATCGTCGTTAATGTCGTCGTTATTATCGTCATTATCTTCGTTGTTATCGTCATAATTATCATAGTTAATATCGTCGTTATTATTGTCATTATCTTCTTTTTATCGTCGTTAATATCATCGTCATTATCGTCGTTATTTTGTCATAATCATCGTCGTTAATGTCGTCGTTAATATCGTCATTATCATCGTTGTTATCGTCATTATTATCCTCATAATTATCGTCATTAATATCGTCGTTATTTTGTCATAATTTTCATCGATAATTTCTTTGTTATTATTGTCATTATCTTCTTTTTATCGTCGTTATTATCGTCGTTAATATCGTCGTTATTATTGTCGTTATTATCGTCGTTAATATCGTCGTTAATATCGTCGTTATCATCGTTGTTATCGTTCGTATTATCCTGATAATTATCATCGTTAATATTGTCGTTATTTTGTCATAATCATCGTCGTTAATGTCGTCGTTATTATCTTCATTATCTTCGTTGTTATCGTCGTTATTATCGTCGTTAATATCGTCGTTATTATCGTCGTTATTATCGTCGTTAATATCGTCGTTAATATCGTCATTATCATCGTTGTTATCGTCATTATTATCCTCATAATTATCGTCATTAATATCGTCGTTATTTTGTCATAATTATCATCGTTAATTTCTTTGTTATTATTGTCATTATCTTCTTTTTATCGTCGTTATTATCGTCGTTAATATCGTCGTTATTATTGTCGTTATTATCGTCGTTAATATCGTCGTTAATATCGTCGTTATCATCGTTGTTATCGTTCGTATTATCCTGATAATTATCATCGTTAATATTGTCGTTATTTTGTCATAATCATCGTCGTTAATGTCGTCGTTATTATCTTCATTATCTTCGTTGTTATCGTCGTTATTATCGTCGTTAATATCGTCGTTATTATCGTCGTTATTATCGTCGTTATTATCGTCGTTAATATCGTCGTTTATATCGTCATTATCATCGTTGTTATCGTTCTTATTATCCTCATAATTATCGTCGTTAATATCGTCGATATTTAGTCATAATCATCGTCGTTAATGTCGTCGTTATTATCTTCATTATCTTCGTTGTTATCGTCGTTATTATCGTCGTTAATATCGGCGTTATTATTGTCATTATCTTCTTTTTATCGTCGTTATTATCGTCGTTAATATCATCGTCATTATCGTCGTTTTTATCATCATAATTATAGTCGTTATTATCGTCGTTAATATCGTCAATATCATCGTTGTTATCATTCTTATTATCCTCATAATTATCGTCGTTAATATCGTCGTTATTTTGTCATAATCATCGTCGTTAATGTCGTCGTTATTATCGTCATTATCTTCGTTGTTATCGTCATAATTATCATAGTTAATATCGTCGTTATTATTGTCATTATCTTCTTTTTATCGTCGTTAATATCATCGTCATTATCGTCGTTATTTTGTCATAATCATCGTCGTTAATGTCGTCGTTAATATCGTCATTATCATCGTTGTTATCGTCATTATTATCCTCATAATTATCGTCATTAATATCGTCGTTATTTTGTCATAATTTTCATCGATAATTTCTTTGTTATTATTGTCATTATCTTCTTTTTATCGTCGTTATTATCGTCGTTAATATCGTCGTTATTATTGTCGTTATTATCGTCGTTAATATCGTCGTTAATATCGTCGTTATCATCGTTGTTATCGTTCGTATTATCCTGATAATTATCATCGTTAATATTGTCGTTATTTTGTCATAATCATCGTCGTTAATGTCGTCGTTATTATCTTCATTATCTTCGTTGTTATCGTCGTTATTATCGTCGTTAATATCGTCGTTATTATCGTCGTTATTATCGTCGTTAATATCGTCGTTAATATCGTCATTATCATCGTTGTTATCGTCATTATTATCCTCATAATTATCGTCATTAATATCGTCGTTATTTTGTCATAATTATCATCGTTAATTTCTTTGTTATTATTGTCATTATCTTCTTTTTATCGTCGTTATTATCGTCGTTAATATCGTCGTTATTATTGTCGTTATTATCGTCGTTAATATCGTCGTTAATATCGTCGTTATCATCGTTGTTATCGTTCGTATTATCCTGATAATTATCATCGTTAATATTGTCGTTATTTTGTCATAATCATCGTCGTTAATGTCGTCGTTATTATCTTCATTATCTTCGTTGTTATCGTCGTTATTATCGTCGTTAATATCGTCGTTATTATCGTCGTTATTATCGTCGTTATTATCGTCGTTAATATCGTCGTTTATATCGTCATTATCATCGTTGTTTTCGTTCTTATTATCCTCATAATTATCGTCGTTAATATCGTCGATATTTAGTCATAATCATCGTCGTTAATGTCGTCGTTATTATCGTCATTATCTTAGTTGTTATCGTCATAATTATCATCGTCAATATCGTCGTTATTATTGTCATTATCTTCTTTTTATCGTCGCTATTATCGTCGTTAATATCATCGTCATTATCTTCGTTTTTATCATCATAATTATAGTCGTTATTATCGTCGTTAATATCGTCATTATCATCGTTGTTATCGTCATTATTATCCTCATAATTATCGTCATTAATATCGTCGTTATTTTGTCATAATTTTCATCGATAATTTCTTTGTTATTATTGTCATTATCTTCTTTTTATCGTCGTTATTATCGTCGTTAATATCGTCGTTATTATTGTCGTTATTATCGTCGTTAATATCGTCGTTAATATCGTCGTTAATATCGTCATTATCATCGTTGTTATCGTCATTAATATCCTCATAATTATCGTCATTAATATCGTCGTTATTTTGTCATAATTATCATCGTTAATTTCTTTGTTATTATTGTCATTATCTTCTTTTTATCGTCGTTATTATCGTCGTTAATATCGTCGTTATTATTGTCGTTATTATCGTCGTTGATATCGTCGTTAATATCGTCGTTATCATCGTTGTTATCGTTCGTATTATCCTGATAATTATCATCGTTAATATTGTCGTTATTTTGTCATAATCATCGTCGTTAATGTCGTCGTTATTATCTTCATTATCTTCGTTGTTATCGTCGTTATTATCGTCGTTAATATCGTCGTTATTATCGTCGTTATTATCGTCGTTATTATCGTCGTTAATATCGTCGTTTATATCGTCATTATCATCGTTGTTATCGTCCTTATTATCCTCATAATTATCGTCGTTAATATCGTCGTTATTTTGTCATAATCATCGTCGATAATGTCGTCGTTATTATCTTCATTATCTTTGTTGTTATCGTCGTTATTATCGTCGTTAATATCGTCGTTATTATCGTCGTTATTATCGTCGTTAATATCGTCGTTAATATCGTCATTATCATCGTTGTTATCGTCATTATTATCCTCATAATTATCGTCATTAATATCGTCGTTATTTTGTCATAATTTTCATCGATAATTTCTTTGTTATTATTGTCATTATCTTCTTTTTATCGTCGTTATTATCGTCGTTAATATCGTCGTTATTATTGTCGTTATTATCGTCGTTAATATCGTCGTAAATATCGTCGTTATCATCGTTGTTATCGTTCGTATTATCCTGATAATTATCATCGTTAATATCGTCGTTATTTTGTCATAATCATCGTCGTTAATGTCGTCGTTATTATCTTCATTATCTTCGTTGTTATCGTCGTTATTATCGTCGTTAATATCGGCGTTATTATTGTCATTATCTTCTTTTTATCGTCGTTATTATCGTCGTTAATATCATCGTCATTATCGTCGTTTTTATCATCATAATTATAGTCGTTATTATCGTGGTTAATATCGTCAATATCATCGTTGTTATCATTCTTATTATCCTCATAATTATCGTCGTTATTTTGTCATAATCATCGTCGATAATGTCGTCGTTATTATCTTCATTATCTTTGTTGTTATCGTCGTTATTATCGTCGTTAATATCGTCGTTATAATCGTCGTTATTATCGTCGTTAATATCGTCGTTAATATCGTCATTATCATCGTTGTTATCGTCATTATTATCCTCATAATTATCGTCATTAATATCGTCGTTATTTTGTCATAATTTTCATCGATAATTTCTTTGTTATTATTGTCATTATCTTCTTTTTATCGTCGTTATTATCGTCGTTAATATCGTCGTTATTATTGTCGTTATTATCGTCGTTAATATCGTCGTAAATATCGTCGTTATCATCGTTGTTATCGTTCGTATTATCCTGATAATTATCATCGTTAATATCGCCGTTATTTTGTCATAATCATCGTCGTTAATGTCGTCGTTATTATCTTCATTATCTTCGTTGTTATCGTCGTTATTATCGTCGTTAATATCGGCGTTATTATTGTCATTATCTTCTTTTTATCGTCGTTATTATCGTCGTTAATATCATCGTCATTATCGTCGTTATTATCATCATAATTATAGTCGTTATTATCGTCGTTAATATCGTCAATATCATCGTTGTTATCATTCTTATTATCCTCATAATTATCGTCGTTAATATCGTCGTTATTTTGTCATAATCATCGTCGATAATGTCGTCGTTATTATCTTCATTATCTTTGTTGTTATCGTCGTTATTATCGTCGTTAATATCGTCGTTATAATCGTCGTTATTATCGTCGTTAATATCGTCGTTAATATCGTCATTATCATCGTTGTTATCGTCATTATTATCCTCATAATTATCGTCATTAATATCGTCGTTATTTTGTCATAATTTTCATCGATAATTTCTTTGTTATTATTGTCATTATCTTCTTTTTATCGTCGTTATTATCGTCGTTAATATCGTCGTTATTATTGTCGTTATTATCGTCGTTAATATCGTCGTAAATATCGTCGTTATCATCGTTGTTATCGTTCGTATTATCCTGATAATTATCATCGTTAATATCGTCGTTATTTTGTCATAATCATCGTCGTTAATGTCGTCGTTATTATCTTCATTATCTTCGTTGTTATCGTCGTTATTATCGTCGTTAATATCGTCGTTATTATCGTCGTTATTATCGTCGTTATTATCGTCGTTAATATCGTCGTTTATATCGTCATTATCATCGTTGTTATCGTCCTTATTATCCTCATAATTATCGTCGTTAATATCGTCGTTATTTTGTCATAATCATCGTCGTTAATGTCGTCGTTATTATCGTCATTATCTTCCTTGTTATCGTCCTTATTATCCTCATAATTATCGTCGTTAATATCGTCGTTATTTTGTCATAATCATCGTCGTTAATGTCGTCGTTATTATCTTCATTATCTTTGTTGTTATCGTCGTTATTATCGTCGTTAATATCGTCGTTATTATCGTCGTTATTATCGTCGTTAATATCGTCGTTAATATCGTCATTATCATCGTTGTTATCGTCATTATTATCCTCATAATTATCGTCATTAATATCGTCGTTATTTTGTCATAATTTTCATCGATAATTTCTTTGTTATTATTGTCATTATCTTCTTTTTATCGTCGTTATTATCGTCGTTAATATCGTCGTTATTATTGTCGTTATTATCGTCGTTAATATCGTCGTAAATATCGTCGTTATCATCGTTGTTATCGTTCGTATTATCCTGATAATTATCATCGTTAAAATCGTCGATATTTTGTCATAATCATCGTCGTTTATGTCGTCGTTATTATTGTCATTATCTTCGTTGTTATCGTCGTTATTATCGTCGTTAATATCGTCGTTATTATCGTCGTTATTATTGTCGTTATTATCGTCGTTAATATCGTCGTTTATATCGTCATTATCATCGTTGTTATCGTCCTTATTATCCTCATAATTATCGTCGTTAATATCGTCGTTATTTTGTCATAATCATCGTCGTTAATGTCGTCGTTATTATCGTCATTATCTTCCTTGTTATCGTCCTTATTATCCTCATAATTATCGTCGTTAATATCGTCGTTATTTTGTCATAATCATCGTCGTTAATGTCGTCGTTATTATCGTGATTATCTTCGTTGTTATCGTCATAATTATCATCGTTAATATCGGCGTTATTATTGTCATTATCTTCTTTTTATCGTCGTTATTATCGTCGTTAATATCATCGTCATTATCGTCGTTTTTATCATCATAATTATAGTCGTTATTATCGTCGTTAATATCGTCAATATCATCGTTGTTATCATTCTTATTATCCTCATAATTATCGTCGTTAATATCGTCGTTATTTTGTCATAATCATCGTCGTTAATGTCGTCGTTATTATCTTCATTATCTTCGTTGTTATCGTCGTTATTATCGTCGTTAATATCGTCGTTATTATCGTCGTTATTATCGTCGTTAATATCGTCATTATCATCGTTGTTATCGTCCTTATTATCCTCATAATTATCGTCATTAATATCGTCGTTATTTTGTCATAATTATCATCGTTAATATCTTCGTTATTATTGTCATTATCTTCTTTTTATCGTCGTTATTATCGTCGTTAATAACGTCGTTATTATTGTCGTTATTATCGTCGTTAATATCGTCGTTAATATCGTCATTATCATCGATGTTATCGTTCTTATTATCCTCATAATTATCGTCGTTAATATCGTCGTTATTTTGTCATAATCATCGTCGTTAATGTCGTCGTTATTATCTTCATTATCTTTGTTGTCATCGTCGTTATTATCGTCGTTAATATCGTCGTTATTATCGTCGTTATTATCGTCGTTAATGTCGTCGTTAATATCGTCATTATCATCGTTGTTATCGTCATTATTATCCTCATAATTATCGTCATTAATATCGTCGTTATTTTGTCATAATTTTCATCGATAATTTCTTTGTTATTATTGTCATTATCTTCTTTTTATCGTCGTTATTATCGTCGTTAATATCGTCGTTATTATTGTCGTTATTATCGTCGTTAATATCGTCGTAAATATCGTCGTTATCATCGTTGTTATCGTTCGTATTATCCTGATAATTATCATCGTTAATATCGTCGTTATTTTGTCATAATCATCGTCGTTAATGTCGTCGTTATTATCTTCATTATCTTCGTTGTTATCGTCGTTATTATCGTCGTTAATATCGTCGTTATTATCGTCGTTATTATCGTCGTTATTATCGTCGTTAATATCGTCGTTTATATCGTCATTATCATCGTTGTTATCGTCCTTATTATCCTCATAATTATCGTCGTTAATATCGTCGTTATTTTGTCATAATCATCGTCGTTAATGTCGTCGTTATTATCGTCATTATCTTCCTTGTTATCGTCCTTATTATCCTCATAATTATCGTCGTTAATATCGTCGTTATTTTGTCATAATCATCGTCGTTAATGTCGTCGTTATTATCGTGATTATCTTCGTTGTTATCGTCATAATTATCATCGTTAATATCGGCGTTATTATTGTCATTATCTTCTTTTTATCGTCGTTATTATCGTCGTTAATATCATCGTCATTATCGTCGTTTTTATCATCATAATTATAGTCGTTATTATCGTCGTTAATATCGTCAATATCATCGTTGTTATCATTCTTATTATCCTCATAATTATCGTCGTTAATATCGTCGTTATATTGTCATAATCATCGTCGTTAATGTCGTCGTTATTATCTTCATTATCTTCGTTGTTATCGTCGTTATTATCGTCGTTAATATCGTCGTTATTATCGTCGTTATTATCGTCGTTAATATCGTCATTATCATCGTTGTTATCGTCCTTATTATCCTCATAATTATCGTCATTAATATCGTCGTTATTTTGTCATTATTATCATCGTTAATATCTTCGTTATTATTGTCATTATCTTCTTTTTATCGTCGTTATTATCGTCGTTAATAACGTCGTTATTATTGTCGTTATTATCGTCGTTAATATCGTCGTTAATATCGTCATTATCATCGATGTTATCGTTCTTATTATCCTCATAATTATCGTCGTTAATATCGTCGTTATTTTGTCATAATCATCGTCGTTAATGTCGTCGTTATTATCTTCATTATCTTTGTTGTTATCGTCGTTATTATCGTCGTTAATATCGTCGTTATTATCGTCGTTAATGTCGTCATTAATATCGTCATTATCATCGTTGTTATCGTCATTATTATCCTCATAATTATCGTCATTAATATTGTCGTTATTTTGTCATAATTTTCATCGATAATTTCTTTGTTATTATTGTCATTATCTTCTTTTTATCGTCGTTATTATCGTCGTTAATATCGTCGTTATTATTGTCGTTATTATCGTCGTTAATATCGTCGTAAATATCGTCGTTATCATTGTTGTTATCGTTCGTATTATCCTGATAATTATCATCGTTAATATCGTCGTTATTTTGTCATAATCATCGTCGTTAATGTCGTCGTTATTATCTTCATTATCTTCGTTGTTATCGTCGTTATTATCGTCGTTAATATCGTCGTTATTATCGTCGTTATTATCGTCGTTATTATCGTCGTTAATATCGTCGTTTATATCGTCATTATCATCGTTGTTATCGTCCTTATTATCCTCATAATTATCGTCGTTAATATCGTCGTTATTTTGTCATAATCATCGTCGTTAATGTCGTCGTTATTATCGTGATTATCTTCGTTGTTATCGTCATAATTATCATCGTTAATATCGGCGTTATTATTGTCATTATCTTCTTTTTATCGTCGTTATTATCGTCGTTAATAACGTCGTTATTATTGTCGTTATTATCGTCGTTAATATCGTCGTTAATATCGTCATTATCATCGATGTTATCGTCCTTATTGTCCTCATAATTATCGTCGTTAATATCGTCGATATTTAGTCATAATCATCGTCGTTAATGTCGTCGTTATTATCGTCATTATCTTAGTTGTTATCGTCATAATTATCATCGTCAATATCGTCGTTATTATTGTCATTATCTTCTTTTTATCGTCGCTATTATTGTCGTTAATATCATCGTCATTATCTTCGTTTTTATCATCATAATTATAGTCGTTATTATCGTCGTTAATATCGTCATTATCATCGTTGTTATCGTTCTTATTATCCTCATAATTATCGTCGTTAATATCGTCGTTATTTTGTCATAATCATCGTCGATAATGTCGTCGTTATTATCTTCATTATCTTTGTTGTTATCGTCGTTATTATCGTCGTTAATATCGTCGTTATTATCGTCGTTATTATCGTCGTTAATATCGTCGTTAATATCGTCATTATCATCGTTGTTATCGTCATTATTATCCTCATAATTATCGTCATTAATATCGTCGTTATTTTGTCATAATTTTCATCGATAATTTCTTTGTTATTATTGTCATTATCTTCTTTTTATCGTCGTTATTATCGTCGTTAATATCGTCGTTATTATTGTCGTTATTATCGTCGTTAATATCGTCGTAAATATCGTCGTTATCATCGTTGTTATCGTTCGTATTATCCTGATAATTATCATCGTTAAAATCGTCGTTATTTTGTCATAATCATCGTCGTTTATGTCGTCGTTATTATCTTCATTATCTTCGTTGTTATCGTCGTTATTATCGTCGTTAATATCGTCGTTATTATCGTCGTTATTATTGTCGTTATTATCGTCGTTAATATCGTCGTTTATATCGTCATTATCATCGTTGTTATCGTCCTTATTATCCTCATAATTATCGTCGTTAATATCGTCGTTATTTTGTCATAATCATCGTCGTTAATGTCGTCGTTATTATCGTCATTATCTTCCTTGTTATCGTCCTTATTATCCTCATAATTATCGTCGTTAATATCGTCGTTATTTTGTCATAATCATCGTCGTTAATGTCGTCGTTATTATCGTGATTATCTTCGTTGTTATCGTCATAATTATCATCGTTAATATCGGCGTTATTATTGTCATTATCTTCTTTTTATCGTCGTTATTATCGTCGTTAATATCATCGTCATTATCGTCGTTTTTATCATCATAATTATAGTCGTTATTATCGTCGTTAATATCGTCAATATCATCGTTGTTATCATTCTTATTATCCTCATAATTATCGTCGTTAATATCGTCGTTATTTTGTCATAATCATCGTCGTTAATTTCGTCGTTATTATCTTCATTATCTTCGTTGTTATCGTCGTTATTATCGTCGTTAATATCGCCGTTATTATCGTCGTTATTATCGTCGTTAATATCGTCATTATCATCGTTGTTATCGTCCTTATTATCCTCATAATTATCGTCATTAATATCGTCGTTATTTTGTCATTATTATCATCGTTAATATCTTCGTTATTATTGTCATTATCTTCTTTTTATCGTCGTTATTATCGTCGTTAATATCGTCGTTATTATTGTCGTTATTATCGTCGTTAATATCGTCGTAAATATCGTCGTTATCATCGTTGTTATCGTTCGTATTATCCTGATAATTATCATCGTTAATATCGTCGTTATTTTGTCATAATCATCGTCGTTAATGTCGTCGTTATTATCGTCATTATCTTCGTTGTTATCGTCATAATTATCATAGTTAATATCGTCGTTATTATTGTCATTATCTTCTTTTTATCGTCGTTAATATCATCGTCATTATCGTCGTTATTTTGTCATAATCATCGTCGTTAATGTCGTCGTTAATATCGTCATTATCATCGTTGTTATCGTCATTATTATCCTCATAATTATCGTCATTAATATCGTCGTTATTTTGTCATAATTTTCATCGATAATTTCTTTGTTATTATTGTCATTATCTTCTTTTTATCGTCGTTATTATCGTCGTTAATATCGTCGTTATTATTGTCGTTATTATCGTCGTTAATATCGTCGTTAATATCGTCGTTATCATCGTTGTTATCGTTCGTATTATCCTGATAATTATCATCGTTAATATTGTCGTTATTTTGTCATAATCATCGTCGTTAATGTCGTCGTTATTATCTTCATTATCTTCGTTGTTATCGTCGTTATTATCGTCGTTAATATCGTCGTTATTATCGTCGTTATTATCGTCGTTAATATCGTCGTTAATATCGTCATTATCATCGTTGTTATCGTCATTATTATCCTCATAATTATCGTCATTAATATCGTCGTTATTTTGTCATAATTATCATCGTTAATTTCTTTGTTATTATTGTCATTATCTTCTTTTTATCGTCGTTATTATCGTCGTTAATATCGTCGTTATTATTGTCGTTATTATCGTCGTTAATATCGTCGTTAATATCGTCGTTATCATCGTTGTTATCGTTCGTATTATCCTGATAATTATCATCGTTAATATTGTCGTTATTTTGTCATAATCATCGTCGTTAATGTCGTCGTTATTATCTTCATTATCTTCGTTGTTATCGTCGTTATTATCGTCGTTAATATCGTCGTTATTATCGTCGTTATTATCGTCGTTATTATCGTCGTTAATATCGTCGTTTATATCGTCATTATCATCGTTGTTATCGTTCTTATTATCCTCATAATTATCGTCGTTAATATCGTCGATATTTAGTCATAATCATCGTCGTTAATGTCGTCGTTATTATCGTCATTATCTTAGTTGTTATCGTCATAATTATCATCGTCAATATCGTCGTTATTATTGTCATTATCTTCTTTTTATCGTCGCTATTATCGTCGTTAATATCATCGTCATTATCTTCGTTTTTATCATCATAATTATAGTCGTTATTATCGTCGTTAATATCGTCATTATCATCGTTGTTATCGTCCTTATTATCCTCATAATTATCGTCATTAATATCGTCGTTATTTTGTCATAATTTTCATCGATAATTTCTTTGTTATTATTGTCATTATCTTCTTTTTATCGTCGTTATTATCGTCGTTAATATCGTCGTTATTATTGTCGTTATTATCGTCGTTAATATCGTCGTTAATATCGTCGTTATCATCGTTGTTATCGTTCGTATTATCCTGATAATTATCATCGTTAATATTGTCGTTATTTTGTCATAATCATCGTCGTTAATGTCGTCGTTATTATCTTCATTATCTTCGTTGTTATCGTCGTTATTATCGTCGTTAATATCGTCGTTATTATCGTCGTTATTATCGTCGTTAATATCGTCGTTAATATCGTCATTATCATCGTTGTTATCGTCATTAATATCCTCATAATTATCGTCATTAATATCGTCGTTATTTTGTCATAATTATCATCGTTAATTTCTTTGTTATTATTGTCATTATCTTCTTTTTATCGTCGTTATTATCGTCGTTAATATCGTCGTTATTATTGTCGTTATTATCGTCGTTGATATCGTCGTTAATATCGTCGTTATCATCGTTGTTATCGTTCGTATTATCCTGATAATTATCATCGTTAATATTGTCGTTATTTTGTCATAATCATCGTCGTTAATGTCGTCGTTATTATCTTCATTATCTTCGTTGTTATCGTCGTTATTATCGTCGTTAATATCGTCGTTATTATCGTCGTTATTATCGTCGTTAATATCGTCGTTTATATCGTCATTATCATCGTTGTTATCGTCCTTATTATCCTCATAATTATCGTCGTTAATATCGTCGTTATTTTGTCATAATCATCGTCGATAATGTCGTCGTTATTATCTTCATTATCTTTGTTGTTATCGTCGTTATTATCGTCGTTAATATCGTCGTTATTATCGTCGTTATTATCGTCGTTAATATCGTCGTTAATATCGTCATTATCATTGTTGTTATCGTCATTATTATTCTCATAATTATCGTCATTAATATCGTCGTTATTTTGTCATAATTTTCATCGATAATTTCTTTGTTATTATTGTCATTATCTTCTTTTTATCGTCGTTATTATCGTCGTTAATATCGTCGTTATTATTGTCGTTATTATCGTCGTTAATATCGTCGTAAATATCGTCGTTATCATCGTTGTTATCGTTCGTATTATCCTGATAATTATCATCGTTAATATCGTCGTTATTTTGTCATAATCATCGTCGTTAATGTCGTCGTTATTATCTTCATTATCTTCGTTGTTATCGTCGTTATTATCGTCGTTAATATCGGCGTTATTATTGTCATTATCTTCTTTTTATCGTCGCTATTATCGTCGTTAATATCATCGTCATTATCTTCGTTTTTATCATCATAATTATCCTCATAATTATCGTCGTTAATATCGTCGTTATTTTGTCATAATCATCGTCGTTAATGTCGTCGTTATTATCGTCATTATCTTCCTTGTTATCGTCCTTATTATCCTCATAATTATCGTCGTTAATATCGTCGTTATTTTGTCATAATCATCGTCGTTAATGTCGTCGTTATTATCGTGATTATCTTCGTTGTTATCGTCATAATTATCATCGTTAATATCGGCGTTATTATTGTCATTATCTTCTTTTTATCGTCGTTATTATCGTCGTTAATATCATCGTCATTATCGTCGTTTTTATCATCATAATTATAGTCGTTATTATCGTCGTTAATATCGTCAATATCATCGTTGTTATCATTCTTATTATCCTCATAATTATCGTCGTTAATATCGTCGTTATTTTGTCATAATCATCGTCGTTAATTTCGTCGTTATTATCTTCATTATCTTCGTTGTTATCGTCGTTATTATCGTCGTTAATATCGCCGTTATTATCGTCGTTATTATCGTCGTTAATATCGTCATTATCATCGTTGTTATCGTCCTTATTATCCTCATAATTATCGTCATTAATATCGTCGTTATTTTGTCATTATTATCATCGTTAATATCTTCGTTATTATTGTCATTATCTTCTTTTTATCGTCGTTATTATCGTCGTTAATATCGTCGTTATTATTGTCGTTATTATCGTCGTTAATATCGTCGTAAATATCGTCGTTATCATCGTTGTTATCGTTCGTATTATCCTGATAATTATCATCGTTAATATCGTCGTTATTTTGTCATAATCATCGTCGTTAATGTCGTCGTTATTATCTTCATTATCTTCGTTGTTATCGTCGTTATTATCGTCGTTAATATCGGCGTTATTATTGTCATTATCTTCTTTTTATCGTCGTTATTATCGTCGTTAATATCATCGTCATTATCGTCGTTTTTATCATCATAATTATAGTCGTTATTATCGTCGTTAATATCGTCAATATCATCGTTGTTATCATTCTTATTATCCTCATAATTATCGTCGTTAATATCGTCGTTATTTTGTCATAATCATCGTCGTTAATGTCGTCGTTATTATCGTCATTATCTTCGTTGTTATCGTCATAATTATCATCGTTAATATCGTCGTTATTATTGTCATTATCTTCTTTTTATCGTCGTTAATATCATCGTCATTATCGTCGTTATTTTGTCATAATCATCGTCGTTAATATCGTCGTTAATATCGTCATTATCATCGTTGTTATCGTCCTTATTATCCTCATAATTATCGTCATTAATATCGTCGTTATTTTGTCATAATTTTCATCGATAATTTCTTTGTTATTATTGTCATTATCTTCTTTTTATCGTCGTTATTATCGTCGTTAATATCGTCGTTATTATTGTCGTTATTATCGTCGTTAATATCGTCGTTAATATCGTCGTTATCATCGTTGTTATCGTTCGTATTATCCTGATAATTATCATCGTTAATATCGTCGTTATTTTGTCATAATCATCGTCGTTAATGTCGTCGTTATTATCTTCATTATCTTCGTTGTTATCGTCGTTATTATCGTCGTTAATATCGTCGTTATTATCGTCGTTATTATCGTCGTTAATATCGTCGTTAATATCGTCATTATCATCGTTGTTATCGTCATTATTATCCTCATAATTATCGTCATTAATATCGTCGTTATTTTGTCATAATTATCATCGTTAATTTCTTTGTTATTATTGTCATTATCTTCTTTTTATCGTCGTTATTATCGTCGTTAATATCGTCGTTATTATTGTCGTTATTATCGTCGTTAATATCGTCGTTAATATCGTCGTTATCATCGTTGTTATCGTTCGTATTATCCTGATAATTATCATCGTTAATATTGTCGTTATTTTGTCATAATCATCGTCGTTAATGTCGTCGTTATTATCTTCATTATCTTCGTTGTTATCGTCGTTATTATCGTCGTTAATATCGTCGTTATTATCGTCGTTATTATCGTCGTTATTATCGTCGTTAATATCGTCGTTTATATCGTCATTATCATCGTTGTTATCGTTCTTATTATCCTCATAATTATCGTCGTTAATATCGTCGATATTTAGTCATAATCATCGTCGTTAATGTCGTCGTTATTATCGTCATTATCTTAGTTGTTATCGTCATAATTATCATCGTCAATATCGTCGTTATTATTGTCATTATCTTCTTTTTATCGTCGCTATTATCGTCGTTAATATCATCGTCATTATCTTCGTTTTTATCATCATAATTATAGTCGTTATTATCGTCGTTAATATCGTCATTATCATCGTTGTTATCGTCATTATTATCCTCATAATTATCGTCATTAATATCGTCGTTATTTTGTCATAATTTTCATCGATAATTTCTTTGTTATTATTGTCATTATCTTCTTTTTATCGTCGTTATTATCGTCGTTAATATCGTCGTTATTATTGTCGTTATTATCGTCGTTAATATCGTCGTTAATATCGTCGTTATCATCGTTGTTATCGTTCGTATTATCCTGATAATTATCATCGTTAATATTGTCGTTATTTTGTCATAATCATCGTCGTTAATGTCGTCGTTATTATCTTCATTATCTTCGTTGTTATCGTCGTTATTATCGTCGTTAATATCGTCGTTATTATCGTCGTTATTATCGTCGTTAATATCGTCGTTAATATCGTCATTATCATCGTTGTTATCGTCATTAATATCCTCATAATTATCGTCATTAATATCGTCGTTATTTTGTCATAATTATCATCGTTAATTTCTTTGTTATTATTGTCATTATCTTCTTTTTATCGTCGTTATTATCGTCGTTAATATCGTCGTTATTATTGTCGTTATTATCGTCGTTGATATCGTCGTTAATATCGTCGTTATCATCGTTGTTATCGTTCGTATTATCCTGATAATTATCATCGTTAATATTGTCGTTATTTTGTCATAATCATCGTCGTTAATGTCGTCGTTATTATCTTCATTATCTTCGTTGTTATCGTCGTTATTATCGTCGTTAATATCGTCGTTATTATCGTCGTTAATATCGTCGTTAATATCGTCATTATCATCGTTGTTATCGTCATTATTATCCTCATAATTATCGTCATTAATATCGTCGTTATTTTGTCATAATTTTCATCGATAATTTCTTTGTTATTATTGTCATTATCTTCTTTTTATCGTCGTTATTATCGTCGTTAATATCGTCGTTATTATTGTCGTTATTATCGTCGTTAATATCGTCGTAAATATCGTCGTTATCATCGTTGTTATCGTTCGTATTATCCTGATAATTATCATCGTTAATATCGCCGTTATTTTGTCATAATCATCGTCGTTAATGTCGTCGTTATTATCTTCATTATCTTCGTTGTTATCGTCGTTATTATCGTCGTTAATATCGGCGTTATTATTGTCATTATCTTCTTTTTATCGTCGTTATTATCGTCGTTAATATCATCGTCATTATCGTCGTTATTATCATCATAATTATAGTCGTTATTATCGTCGTTAATATCGTCAATATCATCGTTGTTATCATTCTTATTATCCTCATAATTATCGTCGTTAATATCGTCGTTATTTTGTCATAATCATCGTCGTTAATGTCGTCGTTATTATCGTCATTATCTTCGTTGTTATCGTCATAATTATCATAGTTAATATCGTCGTTATTATTGTCATTATCTTCTTTTTATCGTCGTTAATATCATCGTCATTATCGTCGTTATTTTGTCATAATCATCGTCGTTAATGTCGTCGTTAATATCGTCATTATCATCGTTGTTATCGTCATTATTATCCTCATAATTATCGTCATTAATATCGTCGTTATTTTGTCATAATTTTCATCGATAATTTCTTTGTTATTATTGTCATTATCTTCTTTTTATCGTCGTTATTATCGTCGTTAATATCGTCGTTATTATTGTCGTTATTATCGTCGTTAATATCGTCGTTAATATCGTCGTTATCATCGTTGTTATCGTTCGTATTATCCTGATAATTATCATCGTTAATATTGTCGTTATTTTGTCATAATCATCGTCGTTAATGTCGTCGTTATTATCTTCATTATCTTCGTTGTTATCGTCGTTATTATCGTCGTTAATATCGTCGTTATTATCGTCGTTATTATCGTCGTTAATATCGTCGTTAATATCGTCGTTATCATCGTTGTTATCGTCATTATTATCCTCATAATTATCGTCATTAATATCGTCGTTATTTTGTCATAATTATCATCGTTAATTTCTTTGTTATTATTGTCATTATCTTCTTTTTATCGTCGTTATTATCGTCGTTAATATCGTCGTTATTATTGTCGTTATTATCGTCGTTAATATCGTCGTTAATATCGTCGTTATCATCGTTGTTATCGTTCGTATTATCCTGATAATTATCATCGTTAATATTGTCGTTATTTTGTCATAATCATCGTCGTTAATGTCGTCGTTATTATCTTCATTATCTTCGTTGTTATCGTCGTTATTATCGTCGTTAATATCGTCGTTATTATCGTCGTTATTATCGTCGTTATTATCGTCGTTAATATCGTCGTTTATATCGTCATTATCATCGTTGTTATCGTTCTTATTATCCTCATAATTATCGTCGTTAATATCGTCGATATTTAGTCATAATCATCGTCGTTAATGTCGTCGTTATTATCGTCATTATCTTAGTTGTTATCGTCATAATTATCATCGTCAATATCGTCGTTATTATTGTCATTATCTTCTTTTTATCGTCGCTATTATCGTCGTTAATATCATCGTCATTATCTTCGTTTTTATCATCATAATTATAGTCGTTATTATCGTCGTTAATATCGTCATTATCATCGTTGTTATCGTCATTATTATCCTCATAATTATCGTCATTAATATCGTCGTTATTTTGTCATAATTTTCATCGATAATTTCTTTGTTATTATTGTCATTATCTTCTTTTTATCGTCGTTATTATCGTCGTTAATATCGTCGTTATTATTGTCGTTATTATCGTCGTTAATATCGTCGTTAATATCGTCGTTATCATCGTTGTTATCGTTCGTATTATCCTGATAATTATCATCGTTAATATTGTCGTTATTTTGTCATAATCATCGTCGTTAATGTCGTCGTTATTATCTTCATTATCTTCGTTGTTATCGTCGTTATTATCGTCGTTAATATCGTCGTTATTATCGTCGTTATTATCGTCGTTAATATCGTCGTTAATATCGTCATTATCATCGTTGTTATCGTCATTAATATCCTCATAATTATCGTCGTTAATATCGTCGTTATTTTGTCATAATTATCATCGTTAATTTCTTTGTTATTATTGTCATTATCTTCTTTTTATCGTCGTTATTATCGTCGTTAATATCGTCGTTATTATTGTCGTTATTATCGTCGTTGATATCGTCGTTAATATCGTCGTTATCATCGTTGTTATCGTTCGTATTATCCTGATAATTATCATCGTTAATATTGTCGTTATTTTGTCATAATCATCGTCGTTAATGTCGTCGTTATTATCTTCATTATCTTTGTTGTTATCGTCGTTATTATCGTCGTTAATATCGTCGTTATTATCGTCGTTATTATCGTCGTTAATATCGTCGTTAATATCGTCATTATCATTGTTGTTATCGTCATTATTATTCTCATAATTATCGTCATTAATATCGTCGTTATTTTGTCATAATTTTCATCGATAATTTCTTTGTTATTATTGTCATTATCTTCTTTTTATCGTCGTTATTATCGTCGTTAATATCGTCGTTATTATTGTCGTTATTATCGTCGTTAATATCGTCGTAAATATCGTCGTTATCATCGTTGTTATCGTTCGTATTATCCTGATAATTATCATCGTTAATATCGTCGTTATTTTGTCATAATCATCGTCGTTAATGTCGTCGTTATTATCTTCATTATCTTCGTTGTTATCGTCGTTATTATCGTCGTTAATATCGGCGTTATTATTGTCATTATCTTCTTTTTATCGTCGTTATTATCGTCGTTAATATCATCGTCATTATCGTCGTTTTTATCATCATAATTATAGTCGTTATTATCGTGGTTAATATCGTCAATATCATCGTTGTTATCATTCTTATTATCCTCATAATTATCGTCGTTATTTTGTCATAATCATCGTCGATAATGTCGTCGTTATTATCTTCATTATCTTTGTTGTTATCGTCGTTATTATCGTCGTTAATATCGTCGTTATAATCGTCGTTATTATCGTCGTTAATATCGTCGTTAATATCGTCATTATCATCGTTGTTATCGTCATTATTATCCTCATAATTATCGTCATTAATATCGTCGTTATTTTGTCATAATTTTCATCGATAATTTCTTTGTTATTATTGTCATTATCTTCTTTTTATCGTCGTTATTATCGTCGTTAATATCGTCGTTATTATTGTCGTTATTATCGTCGTTAATATCGTCGTTATTATCGTCGTTATCATCGTTGTTATCGTTCGTATTATCCTGATAATTATCATCGTTAATATCGCCGTTATTTTGTCATAATCATCGTCGTTAATGTCGTCGTTATTATCTTCATTATCTTCGTTGTTATCGTCGTTATTATCGTCGTTAATATCGGCGTTATTATTGTCATTATCTTCTTTTTATCGTCGTTATTATCGTCGTTAATATCATCGTCATTATCGTCGTTATTATCATCATAATTATAGTCGTTATTATCGTCGTTAATATCGTCAATATCATCGTTGTTATCATTCTTATTATCCTCATAATTATCGTCGTTAATATCGTCGTTATTTTGTCATAATCATCGTCGATAATGTCGTCGTTATTATCTTCATTATCTTTGTTGTTATCGTCGTTATTATCGTCGTTAATATCGTCGTTATAATCGTCGTTATTATCGTCGTTAATATCGTCGTTAATATCGTCATTATCATCGTTGTTATCGTCATTATTATCCTCATAATTATCGTCATTAATATCGTCGTTATTTTGTCATAATTTTCATTGATAATTTCTTTGTTATTATTGTCATTATCTTCTTTTTATCGTCGTTATTATCGTCGTTAATATCGTCGTTATTATTGTCGTTATTATCGTCGTTAATATCGTCGTAAATATCGTCGTTATCATCGTTGTTATCGTTCGTATTATCCTGATAATTATCATCGTTAATATCGCCGTTATTTTGTCATAATCATCGTCGTTAATGTCGTCGTTATTATCTTCATTATCTTCGTTGTTATCGTCGTTATTATCGTCGTTAATATCGGCGTTATTATTGTCATTATCTTCTTTTTATCGTCGTTATTATCGTCGTTAATATCATCGTCATTATCGTCGTTATTATCATCATAATTATAGTCGTTATTATCGTCGTTAATATCGTCAATATCATCGTTGTTATCATTCTTATTATCCTCATAATTATCGTCGTTAATATCGTCGTTATTTTGTCATAATCATCGTCGTTAATGTCGTCGTTATTATCGTCATTATCTTCGTTGTTATCGTCATAATTATCATAGTTAATATCGTCGTTATTATTGTCATTATCTTCTTTTTATCGTCGTTAATATCATCGTCATTATCGTCGTTATTTTGTCATAATCATCGTCGTTAATGTCGTCGTTAATATCGTCATTATCATCGTTGTTATCGTCATTATTATCCTCATAATTATCGTCATTAATATCGTCGTTATTTTGTCATAATTTTCATCGATAATTTCTTTGTTATTATTGTCATTATCTTCTTTTTATCGTCGTTATTATCGTCGTTAATATCGTCGTTATTATTGTCGTTATTATCGTCGTTAATATCGTCGTTAATATCGTCGTTATCATCGTTGTTATCGTTCGTATTATCCTGATAATTATCATCGTTAATATCGTCGTTATTTTGTCATAATCATCGTCGTTAATGTCGTCGTTATTATCTTCATTATCTTCGTTGTTATCGTCGTTATTATCGTCGTTAATATCGTCGTTATTATCGTCGTTATTATCGTCGTTAATATCGTCGTTAATATCGTCATTATCATCGTTGTTATCGTCATTATTATCCTCATAATTATCGTCATTAATATCGTCGTTATTTTGTCATAATTATCATCGTTAATTTCTTTGTTATTATTGTCATTATCTTCTTTTTATCGTCGTTATTATCGTCGTTAATATCGTCGTTATTATTGTCGTTATTATCGTCGTTAATATCGTCGTTAATATCGTCGTTATCATCGTTGTTATCGTTCGTATTATCCTGATAATTATCATCGTTAATATTGTCGTTATTTTGTCATAATCATCGTCGTTAATGTCGTCGTTATTATCTTCATTATCTTCGTTGTTATCGTCGTTATTATCGTCGTTAATATCGTCGTTATTATCGTCGTTATTATCGTCGTTATTATCGTCGTTAATATCGTCGTTTATATCGTCATTATCATCGTTGTTATCGTTCTTATTATCCTCATAATTATCGTCGTTAATATCGTCGATATTTAGTCATAATCATCGTCGTTAATGTCGTCGTTATTATCGTCATTATCTTAGTTGTTATCGTCATAATTATCATCGTCAATATCGTCGTTATTATTGTCATTATCTTCTTTTTATCGTCGCTATTATCGTCGTTAATATCATCGTCATTATCTTCGTTTTTATCATCATAATTATAGTCGTTATTATCGTCGTTAATATCGTCATTATCATCGTTGTTATCGTCATTATTATCCTCATAATTATCGTCATTAATATCGTCGTTATTTTGTCATAATTTTCATCGATAATTTCTTTGTTATTATTGTCATTATCTTCTTTTTATCGTCGTTATTATCGTCGTTAATATCGTCGTTATTATTGTCGTTATTATCGTCGTTAATATCGTCGTTAATATCGTCGTTATCATCGTTGTTATCGTTCGTATTATCCTGATAATTATCATCGTTAATATTGTCGTTATTTTGTCATAATCATCGTCGTTAATGTCGTCGTTATTATCTTCATTATCTTCGTTGTTATCGTCGTTATTATCGTCGTTAATATCGTCGTTATTATCGTCGTTATTATCGTCGTTAATATCGTCGTTAATATCGTCATTATCATCGTTGTTATCGTCCTTATTATCCTCATAATTATCGTCATTAATATCGTCGTTATTTTGTCATAATTATCATCGTTAATTTCTTTGTTATTATTGTCATTATCTTCTTTTTATCGTCGTTATTATCGTCGTTAATATCGTCGTTATTATTGTCGTTATTATCGTCGTTGATATCGTCGTTAATATCGTCGTTATCATCGTTGTTATCGTTCGTATTATCCTGATAATTATCATCGTTAATATTGTCGTTATTTTGTCATAATCATCGTCGTTAATGTCGTCGTTATTATCTTCATTATCTTTGTTGTTATCGTCGTTATTATCGTCGTTAATATCGTCGTTATTATCGTCGTTATTATCGTCGTTAATATCGTCGTTAATATCGTCATTATCATTGTTGTTATCGTCATTATTATTCTCATAATTATCGTCATTAATATCGTCGTTATTTTGTCATAATTTTCATCGATAATTTCTTTGTTATTATTGTCATTATCTTCTTTTTATCGTCGTTATTATCGTCGTTAATATCGTCGTTATTATTGTCGTTATTATCGTCGTTAATATCGTCGTTAATATCGTCGTTATCATCGTTGTTATCGTTCGTATTATCCTGATAATTATCATCGTTAATATCGTCGTTATTTTGTCATAATCATCGTCGTTAATGTCGTCGTTATTATCTTCATTATCTTCGTTGTTATCGTCGTTATTATCGTCGTTAATATCGGCGTTATTATTGTCATTATCTTCTTTTTATCGTCGTTATTATCGTCGTTAATATCATCGTCATTATCGTCGTTTTTATCATCATAATTATAGTCGTTATTATCGTGGTTAATATCGTCAATATCATCGTTGTTATCATTCTTATTATCCTCATAATTATCGTCGTTATTTTGTCATAATCATCGTCGATAATGTCGTCGTTATTATCTTCATTATCTTTGTTGTTATCGTCGTTATTATCGTCGTTAATATCGTCGTTATAATCGTCGTTATTATCGTCGTTAATATCGTCGTTAATATCGTCATTATCATCGTTGTTATCGTCATTATTATCCTCATAATTATCGTCATTAATATCGTCGTTATTTTGTCATAATTTTCATCGATAATTTCTTTGTTATTATTGTCATTATCTTCTTTTTATCGTCGTTATTATCGTCGTTAATATCGTCGTTATTATTGTCGTTATTATCGTCGTTAATATCGTCGTTAATATCGTCGTTATCATCGTTGTTATCGTTCGTATTATCCTGATAATTATCATCGTTAATATCGCCGTTATTTTGTCATAATCATCGTCGTTAATGTCGTCGTTATTATCTTCATTATCTTCGTTGTTATCGTCGTTATTATCGTCGTTAATATCGGCGTTATTATTGTCATTATCTTCTTTTTATCGTCGTTATTATCGTCGTTAATATCATCGTCATTATCGTCGTTATTATCATCATAATTATAGTCGTTATTATCGTTGTTAATATCGTCAATATCATCGTTGTTATCATTCTTATTATCCTCATAATTATCGTCGTTAATATCGTCGTTATTTTGTCATAATCATCGTCGATAATGTCGTCGTTATTATCTTCATTATCTTTGTTGTTATCGTCGTTATTATCGTCGTTAATATCGTCGTTATAATCGTCGTTATTATCGTCGTTAATATCGTCGTTAATATCGTCATTATCATCGTTGTTATCGTCATTATTATCCTCATAATTATCGTCATTAATATCGTCGTTATTTTGTCATAATTTTCATTGATAATTTCTTTGTTATTATTGTCATTATCTTCTTTTTATCGTCGTTATTATCGTCGTTAATATCGTCGTTATTATTGTCGTTATTATCGTCGTTAATATCGTCGTAAATATCGTCGTTATCATCGTTGTTATCGTTCGTATTATCCTGATAATTATCATCGTTAATATCGTCGTTATTTTGTCATAATCATCGTCGTTAATGTCGTCGTTATTATCTTCATTATCTTCGTTGTTATCGTCGTTATTATCGTCGTTAATATCGTCGTTATTATCGTCGTTATTATCGTCGTTATTATCGTCGTTAATATCGTCGTTTATATCGTCATTATCATCGTTGTTATCGTCCTTATTATCCTTATAATTATCGTCGTTAATATCGTCGTTATTTTGTCATAATCATCGTCGTTAATGTCGTCGTTATTATCGTCATTATCTTCCTTGTTATCGTCCTTATTATCCTCATAATTATCGTCGTTAATATCGTCGTTATTTTGTCATAATCATCGTCGTTAATGTCGTCGTTATTATCTTCATTATCTTTGTTGTTATCGTCGTTATTATCGTCGTTAATATCGTCGTTATTATCGTCGTTATTATCGTCGTTAATATCGTCGTTAATATCGTCATTATCATCGTTGTTATCGTCATTATTATCCTCATAATTATCGTCATTAATATCGTCGTTATTTTGTCATAATTTTCATCGATAATTTCTTTGTTATTATTGTCATTATCTTCTTTTTATCGTCGTTATTATCGTCGTTAATATCGTCGTTATTATTGTCGTTATTATCGTCGTTAATATCGTCGTAAATATCGTCGTTATCATCGTTGTTATCGTTCGTATTATCCTGATAATTATCATCGTTAAAATCGTCGTTATTTTGTCATAATCATCGTCGATAATGTCGTCGTTATTATCTTCATTATCTTTGTTGTTATCGTCGTTATTATCGTCGTTAATATCGTCGTTATAATCGTCGTTATTATCGTCGTTAATATCGTCGTTAATATCGTCATTATCATCGTTGTTATCGTCATTATTATCCTCATAATTATCGTCATTAATATCGTCGTTATTTTGTCATAATTTTCATCGATAATTTCTTTGTTATTATTGTCATTATCTTCTTTTTATCGTCGTTATTATCGTCGTTAATATCGTCGTTATTATTGTCGTTATTATCGTCGTTAATATCGTCGTAAATATCGTCGTTATCATCGTTGTTATCGTTCGTATTATCCTGATAATTATCATCGTTAATATCGTCGTTATTTTGTCATAATCATCGTCGTTAATGTCGTCGTTATTATCTTCATTATCTTCGTTGTTATCGTCGTTATTATCGTCGTTAATATCGTCGTTATTATCGTCGTTATTATCGTCGTTATTATCGTCGTTAATATCGTCGTTTATATCGTCATTATCATCGTTGTTATCGTCCTTATTATCCTTATAATTATCGTCGTTAATATCGTCGTTATTTTGTCATAATCATCGTCGTTAATGTCGTCGTTATTATCGTCATTATCTTCCTTGTTATCGTCCTTATTATCCTCATAATTATCGTCGTTAATATCGTCGTTATTTTGTCATAATCATCGTCGTTAATGTCGTCGTTATTATCTTCATTATCTTTGTTGTTATCGTCGTTATTATCGTCGTTAATATCGTCGTTATTATCGTCGTTATTATCGTCGTTAATATCGTCGTTAATATCGTCATTATCATCGTTGTTATCGTCATTATTATCCTCATAATTATCGTCATTAATATCGTCGTTATTTTGTCATAATTTTCATCGATAATTTCTTTGTTATTATTGTCATTATCTTCTTTTTATCGTCGTTATTATCGTCGTTATTATCGTCGTTATTATTGTCGTTATTATCGTCGTTAATATCGTCGTAAATATCGTCGTTATCATCGTTGTTATCGTTCGTATTATCCTGATAATTATCATCGTTAAAATCGTCGTTATTTTGTCATAATCATCGTCGTTTATGTCGTCGTTATTATCTTCATTATCTTCGTTGTTATCGTCGTTATTATCGTCGTTAATATCGTCGTTATTATCGTCGTTATTATTGTCGTTATTATCGTCGTTAATATCGTCGTTTATATCGTCATTATCATCGTTGTTATCGTCCTTATTATCCTCATAATTATCGTCGTTAATATCGTCGTTATTTTGTCATAATCATCGTCGTTAATGTCGTCGTTATTACCGTCATTATCTTCCTTGTTATCGTCCTTATTATCCTCATAATTATCGTCGTTAATATCGTCGTTATTTTGTCATAATCATCGTCGTTAATGTCGTCGTTATTATCGTGATTATCTTCGTTGTTATCGTCATAATTATCATCGTTAATATCGGCGTTATTATTGTCATTATCTTCTTTTTATCGTCGTTATTATCGTCGTTAATATCATCGTCATTATCGTCGTTTTTATCATCATAATTATAGTCGTTATTATCGTCGTTAATATCGTCAATATCATCGTTGTTATCATTCTTATTATCCTCATAATTATCGTCGTTAATATCGTCGTTATTTTGTCATAATCATCGTCGTTAATGTCGTCGTTATTATCTTCATTATCTTCGTTGTTATCGTCGTTATTATCGTCGTTAATATCGTCGTTATTATCGTCGTTATTATCGTCGTTAATATCGTCATTATCATCGTTGTTATCGTCCTTATTATCCTCATAATTATCGTCATTAATATCGTCGTTATTTTGTCATTATTATCATCGTTAATATCTTCGTTATTATTGTCATTATCTTCTTTTTATCGTCGTTATTATCGTCGTTAATAACGTCGTTATTATTGTCGTTATTATCGTCGTTAATATCGTCGTTAATATCGTCATTATCATCGATGTTATCGTTCTTATTATCCTCATAATTATCGTCGTTAATATCGTCGTTATTTTGTCATAATCATCGTCGATAATGTCGTCGTTATTATCTTCATTATCTTTGTTGTTATCGTCGTTATTATCGTCGTTAATATCGTCGTTATAATCGTCGTTATTATCGTCGTTAATATCGTCGTTAATATCGTCATTATCATCGTTGTTATCGTCATTATTATCCTCATAATTATCGTCATTAATATTGTCGTTATTTTGTCATAATTTTCATCGATAATTTCTTTGTTATTATTGTCATTATCTTCTTTTTATCGTCGTTATTATCGTCGTTAATATCGTCGTTATTATTGTCGTTATTATCGTCGTTAATATCGTCGTAAATATCGTCGTTATAATCGTTGTTATGGTTCGTATTATCCTGATAATTATCATCGTTAATATCGTCGTTATTTTGTCATAATCATCGTCGTTAATGTCGTCGTTATTATCTTCATTATCTTCGTTGTTATCGTCGTTATTATCGTCGTTAATATCGTCGTTATTATCGTCGTTATTATCGTCGTTATTATCGTCGTTAATATCGTCGTTTATATCGTCATTATCATCGTTGTTATCGTCCTTATTATCCTCATAATTATCGTCGTTAATATCGTCGTTATTTTGTCATAATCATCGTCGTTAATGTCGTCGTTATTATCGTGATTATCTTCGTTGTTATCGTCATAATTATCATCGTTAATATCGGCGTTATTATTGTCATTATCTTCTTTTTATCGTCGTTATTATCGTCGTTAATAACGTCGTTATTATTGTCGTTATTATCGTCGTTAATATCGTCGTTAATATCGTCATTATCATCGATGTTATCGTTCTTATTATCCTCATAATTATCGTCGTTAATATCGTCGTTATTTTGTCATAATCATCGTCGTTAATGTCGTCGTTATTATCTTCATTATCTTTGTTGTTATCGTCGTTATTATCGTCGTTAATATCGTCGTTATTATCGTCGTTATTATCGTCGTTAATGTCGTCGTTAATATCGTCATTATCATCGTTGTTATCGTCATTATTATCCTCATAATTATCGTCATTAATATCGTCGTTATTTTGTCATAATTTTCATCGATAATTTCTTTGTTATTATTGTCATTATCTTCTTTTTATCGTCGTTATTTTCGTCGTTAATATCGTCGTTATTATTGTCGTTATTATCGTCGTTAATATCGTCGTAAATATCGTCGTTATCATCGTTGTTATCGTTCGTATTATCCTGATAATTATCATCGTTAATATCGTCTTTATTTTGTCATAATCATCGTCGTTAATGTCGTCGTTATTATCTTCATTATCTTCGTTGTTATCGTCGTTATTATCGTCGTTAATATCGTCGTAATTATCGTCGCTATTATCGTCGTTATTATCGTCGTTAATATCGTCGTTTATATCGTCATTATCATCGTTGTTATCGTCCTTATTATCCTCATAATTATCGTCGTTAATATCGTCGTTATTTTGTCATAATCATCGTCGTTAATGTCGTCGTTATTATCGTCATTATCTTCCTTGTTATCGTCCTTATTATCCTCATAATTATCGTCGTTAATATCGTCGTTATTTTGTCATAATCATCGTCGTTAATGTCGTCGTTATTATCGTGATTATCTTCGTTGTTATCGTCATAATTATCATCGTTAATATCGGCGTTATTATTGTCATTATCTTCTTTTTATCGTCGTTATTATCGTCGTTAATATCATCCTCATTATCGTCGTTTTTATCATCATAATTATAGTCGTTATTATCGTCGTTAATATCGTCAATATCATCGTTGTTATCATTCTTATTATCCTCATAATTATCGTCGTTAATATCGTCGTTATTTTGTCATAATCATCGTCGTTAATGTCGTCGTTATTATCTTCATTATCTTCGTTGTTATCGTCGTTATTATCGTCGTTAATATCGTCGTTATTATCGTCGTTATTATCGTCGTTAATATCGTCATTATCATCGTTGTTATCGTCCTTATTATCCTCATAATTATCGTCATTAATATCGTCGTTATTTTGTCATTATTATCATCGTTAATATCTTCGTTATTATTGTCATTATCTTCTTTTTATCGTCGTTATTTTCGTCGTTAATAACGTCGTTATTATTGTCGTTATTATCGTCGTTAATATCGTCGTTAATATCGTCATTATCATCGATGTTATCGTTCTTATTATCCTCATAATTATCGTCGTTAATATCGTCGTTATTTTGTCATAATCATCGTCGTTAATGTCGTCGTTATTATCTTCATTATCTTTGTTGTTATCGTCGTTATTATCGTCGTTAATATCGTCGTTATTATCGTCGTTATTATCGTCGTTAATGTCGTCGTTAATATCGTCATTATCATCGTTGTTATCGTCATTATTATCCTCATAATTATCGTCATTAATATCGTCGTTATTTTGTCATAATTTTCATCGATAATTTCTTTGTTATTATTGTCATTATCTTCTTTTTATCGTCGTTATTATCGTCGTTAATATCGTCGTTATTATTGTCGTTATTATCGTCGTTAATATCGTCGTAAATATCGTCGTTATCATCGTTGTTATCGTTCGTATTATCCTGATAATTATCATCGTTAATATCGTCGTTATTTTGTCATAATCATCGTCGTTAATATCGTCGTTAATATCGTCGTTATCATCGTTGTTATCGTTCGTATTATCCTGATAATTATCATCGTTAATATCGTCGTTATTTTGTCATAATCATCGTCGTTAATGTCGTCGTTATTATCTTCATTATCTTCGTTGTTATCGTCGTTATTATCGTCGTTAATATCGTCGTTATTATCGTCGTTATTATCGTCGTTATTATCGTCGTTAATATCGTCGTTTATATCGTCATTATCATCGTTGTTATCGTCCTTATTATACTCATAATTATCGTCGTTAATATCGTCGTTATTTTGTCATAATCGTCGTCGTTAATGTCGTCGTTATTATCGTCATTATCTTCCTTGTTATCGTCCTTATTATCCTCATAATTATCGTCGTTAATATCGTCGTTATTTAGTCATAATCATCGTCGTTAATGTCGTCGTTATTATCGTCATTATCTTCGTTGTTATCGTCATAATTATCATAGTTAATATCGTCGTTATTATTGTCATTATCTTCTTTTTATCGTCGTTAATATCATCGTCATTATCGTCGTTATTTTGTCATAATCATCGTCGTTAATGTCGTCGTTAATATCGTCATTATCATCGTTGTTATCGTCATTATTATCCTCATAATTATCGTCATTAATATCGTCGTTATTTTGTCATAATTTTCATCGATAATTTCTTTGTTATTATTGTCATTATCTTCTTTTTATCGTCGTTATTATCGTCGTTAATATCGTCGTTATTATTGTCGTTATTATCGTCGTTAATATCGTCGTAAATATCGTCGTTATCATCGTTGTTATCGTTCGTATTATCCTGATAATTATCATCGTTAATATCGTCGTTATTTTGTCATAATCATCGTCGTTAATGTCGTCGTTATTATCTTCATTATCTTCGTTGTTATCGTCGTTATTATCGTCGTTAATATCGTCGTTATTATCGTCGTTATTATCGTCGTTATTATCGTCGTTAATATCGTCGTTTATATCGTCATTATCATCGTTGTTATCGTCCTTATTATCCTCATAATTATCGTCGTTAATATCGTCGTTATTTTGTCATAATCATCGTCGTTAATGTCGTCGTTATTATCGTCATTATCTTCCTTGTTATCGTCCTTATTATCCTCATAATTATCGTCGTTAATATCGTCGTTATTTTGTCATAATCATCGTCGTTAATGTCGTCGTTATTATCGTGATTATCTTCGTTGTTATCGTCATAATTATCATCGTTAATATCGGCGTTATTATTGTCATTATCTTCTTTTTATCGTCGTTATTATCGTCGTTAATATCATCCTCATTATCGTCGTTTTTATCATCATAATTATAGTCGTTATTATCGTCGTTAATATCGTCAATATCATCGTTGTTATCATTCTTATTATCCTCATAATTATCGTCGTTAATATCGTCGTTATTTTGTCATAATCATCGTCGTTAATGTCGTCGTTATTATCTTCATTATCTTCGTTGTTATCGTCGTTATTATCGTCGTTAATATCGTCGTTATTATCGTCGTTATTATCGTCGTTAATATCGTCATTATCATCGTTGTTATCGTCCTTATTATCCTCATAATTATCGTCATTAATATCGTCGTTATTTTGTCATTATTATCATCGTTAATATCTTCGTTATTATTGTCATTATCTTCTTTTTATCGTCGTTATTATCGTCGTTAATAACGTCGTTATTATTGTCGTTATTATCGTCGTTAATATCGTCGTTAATATCGTCATTATCATCGATGTTATCGTTCTTATTATCCTCATAATTATCGTCGTTAATATCGTCGTTATTTTGTCATAATCATCGTCGTTAATGTCGTCGTTATTATCTTCATTATCTTTGTTGTTATCGTCGTTATTATCGTCGTTAATATCGTCGTTATTATCGTCGTTATTATCGTCGTTAATGTCGTCGTTAATATCGTCATTATCATCGTTGTTATCGTCATTATTATCCTCATAATTATCGTCATTAATATCGTCGTTATTTTGTCATAATTTTCATCGATAATTTCTTTGTTATTATTGTCATTATCTTCTTTTTATCGTCGTTATTATCGTCGTTAATATCGTCGTTATTATTGTCGTTATTATCGTCGTTAATATCGTCGTAAATATCGTCGTTATCATCGTTGTTATCGTTCGTATTATCCTGATAATTATCATCGTTAATATCGTCGTTATTTTGTCATAATAATCGTCGTTAATGTCGTCGTTATTATCTTCATTATCTTCGTTGTTATCGTCGTTATTATCGTCGTTAATATCGTCGTTATTATCGTCGTTATTATCGTCGTTATTATCGTCGTTAATATCGTCGTTTATATCGTCATTATCATCGTTGTTATCGTCCTTATTATCCTCATAATTATCGTCGTTAATATCGTCGTTATTTTGTCATAATCATCGTCGTTAATGTCGTCGTTATTATCGTCATTATCTTCCTTGTTATCGTCCTTATTATCCTCATAATTATCGTCGTTAATATCGTCGTTATTTTGTCATAATCATCGTCGTTAATGTCGTCGTTATTATCGTGATTATCTTCGTTGTTATCGTCATAATTATCATCGTTAATATCGGCGTTATTATTGTCATTATCTTCTTTTTATCGTCGTTATTATCGTCGTTAATATCATCGTCATTATCGTCGTTTTTATCATCATAATTATAGTCGTTATTATCGTCGTTAATATCGTCAATATCATCGTTGTTATCATTCTTATTATCCTCATAATTATCGTCGTTAATATCGTCGTTATTTTGTCATAATCATCGTCGTTAATGTCGTCGTTATTATCTTCATTATCTTCGTTGTTATCGTCGTTATTATCGTCGTTAATATCGTCGTTATTATCGTCGTTATTTTCGTCGTTAATATCGTCATTATCATCGTTGTTATCGTCCTTATTATCCTCATAATTATCGTCATTAATATCGTCGTTATTTTGTCTAATCATCGTCGTTATTATCGTCGTTATTATCGTCATTATCATCGTTGTTATCGTTCTTATTATCCTCATAATTATCATCGTTAATATCGTCGATATTTAGTCATAATCATCGTCGTTAATGTCGTCGTTATTATCGTCATTATCTTCGTTGTTATCGTCATAATTATCATCGTTAATATCGTCGTTATTATTGTCATTATCTTCTTTTTATCGTCGTTATTATCGTCGTTAATATCATCGTCATTATCTTCGTTTTTATCATCATAATTATAGTCGTTATTATCGTCGTTAATATCGTCATTATCATCGTTGTTATCGTTCTTATTATCCTCATAATTATCGTCGTTAATATCGTCGTTATTTTGTCATAATCATCGTCGTTGATGTCGTCGTTATTATCGTCATTATCTTCGTTGTAATCGTCATAATTATCATCGTTAATATCGTCGTTATTATTGTCATTATCTTCTTTTTATCGTCGTTATTATCGTCGTTAATATCGTCGTTATTATCGTCGATATTATAGTCGTTAATATCGTCGTTATTATCGTTTTTATCATCGTTGTTATCGTAGTTATTATCCTTATAATTATCGTCGTTAATAGCGTCGTTATTATCGTTTTTATCATCGTTGTTATCGTAGTTATTATCCTTATAATTATCGTCGTTAATAGCGTCGTTATTAACGTAATTGTCACCATTGTTAGCGTCGTTATTATGTCATTATTATCGTCGATATAATCGTCGTTATTATCGTCGTTATTATCGACGCCATTATCGTCTTTAATATCGTCGTTATTACGTCATTATCATCGTTGTTATCGTCGTTATTATCGACGATATTTTCGTCGTCATTATCGTCGTTAATATCGTCGTTAATATCGTCGCTAATATCGACATTATCATCGTTGTTATCGTCCTTATTGGCCTCATAATTATCGTCGTTAATATCGTCGTTATTTTGTCACAATCTTCGTCGTTTATGTCGTCGTTATTATCGTCATTATCTTCGTTTTTATCGTCATAATTATCATCGTTAATATCGTCGTTATTATTGTCATTATCTTCTTTTTATGGTCGTTATTATCGTCGTTAATATCGTCGTTAATATCGTTATTATCATCGTTGTTATCGTCCTTATTGGCCTCATGATTATCGTCGTTAATATCGTCGTTATTTTGTCACAATCATCGTCGTTAATGTCGTCGTTATTATCGTCATTATCTTCGTTGTTATCGTCATAATTATCATAGTTAATATCGTCGTTATTATTGTCATTATCTTCTTTTTATCGTCGTTAATGTCGTCGTTATTATCGTCATTATCTTCGTTGTTATCGTCGTTTTTATCGTCGTTAATATCGTCGTTATTATCGTCATAATTATCATCGTCATTATCGTCGTTTTTATCATCATAATTATAGTCGTTATTATCGTCGTTAATATCGTCATTATCATCGTTGTTATCACCGATATTATCCTCATAATTATCGTCGTTAATATCGTCGATGTTATCGTCATTATCTTCATTGTTATCGTCATAATTATCATCGTTAATATCGTCGTTATTATTGTACTTATCTTCTTTTTATCGTCGTTATTATCGTCGTCAATATCGTCGTTAATATCGTCATTATCATCGTTGGTATCGTCCTTATTGGCCTCATAATTATCGTCGTTATTTTGTCACAATCATCGTTGTTAATGTCGTCGTTATTATCGTCATTATCTTCGTTGTTATCGTCATAATTATCATCGTTAATATCGTCGTTATTATTGTCATTATCTTCTTTATACCGTCGTTATTATCGTCGTTAATATCGTCGTTATTATCGTCGTTATTATCGTCGTTAATATCGTCGCTAATATCGTCATTATCATCGTTGTTATCGTCCTTATTGGCCTCATAATTATCGTCGTTAATATCGTCGTTATTTTGTCACAATCTTCGTCGTTTATGTCGTCGTTATTATCGTCATTATCTTCGTTTTTATCGTCATAATTATCATCGTTAATATCGTCGTTATTATTGTCATTATCTTCTTTTTATGGTCGTTATTATCGTCGTTAATATCGTCGTTAATATCGTTATTATCATCGTTGTTATCGTCCTTATTGGCCTCATGATTATCGTCGTTAATATCGTCGTTATTTTGTCACAATCAACGTCGTTAATGTCGTCGTTATTATCGTCATTATCTTCGTTGTTATCGTCATAATTATCATAGTTAATATCGTCGTTATTATTGTCATTATCTTCTTTTTATCGTCGTTATTATCGTCGTTAATATCGTCGTTATTATCGTCGTTAATATCGTCGCTAATATCGTCATTATCATCGTTGTTATCGTCCTTATTGGCCTCATAATTATCGTCGTTAATATCGTCGTTATTTTGTCACAATCATCGTCGTTAATGTCGTCGTTATTATCGTCATTATCTTCGTTGTTATCGTCGTTTTTATCGTCGTTAATATCGTCGTTATTATCGTCATAATTATCATCGTCATTATCGTCGTTTTTATCATCATAATTATAGTCGTTATTATCGTCGTTAATATCGTCATTATCATCGTTGTTATCACCGTTATTATTCTCATAATTATCGTCGTTAATATCGTCGATATTATCGTCATTATCTTCGTTGTTATCGTCATAATTATCATCGTTAATATCGTCGTTATTATTGTCATTATCTTCTTTTTATCGTCGTTATTATCGTCGTTAATATCGTCGTTATTATCGTCGTTAATATCGTCGTTAATATCGTCATTATCATCGTTGTTATAGTCTTTATTGTCCTCATAATTATCGTCGTTAATATCGTCGTTATTTTGTCACAATCATCGTTGTTAATGTCGTCGTTATTATCGTCATTATCTTCGTTGTTATCGTCGTTAATATCGTCGTTATTATCGTCATAATTATCATCGTCATTATCGTCGTTTTTATCATCATAATATAGTCGTTATTATCGTCGTTAATATCGTCATTATCATCGTTGTTATCGTCCTTATTATACTCATAATTATCGTCGTTAATATCGTCGTTATATTGTCAGAATCATCGTTGTTAATGTCGTCGTTATTATCGTCATTATCTTCGTTGTTATCGTCCTTATTAGCCTCATAATTATCGTCGTTAATATCGTCGTTATTTTGTCACAATCATAGTCGTTAATGTCGTCGTTATTATCGTCATTATCTTCGTTGTTATCGTCGTTAATATCGTCGTTATTATCGTCATAATTATCATCGTCATTATCGTCGTTTTTATCATCATAATTATAGTCGTTATTATCGTCGTTAATATCGTCATTATCATCGTTGTTATCACCGATGTTATCCTCATAATTATCGTCGTTAATATCGTCGATGTTATCGTCATTATCTTCATTGTTATCGTCATAATTATCACCGTTAATATCGTCGTTATTATTGTCATTATCTTCTTTTTACCGTCGTTATTATCGTCGTTAATATCGTCGTTATTATCGTCGTTAATATCGTCGTTAATATCGTCATTATCATCGTTGATATCGTCTTTATTGTCCTCATAATTATCGTCGTTAATATCGAAGTTATTTTGTCACAATCATCGTTGTTAATGTCGTTGTTATTATCGTCATTATCTTCGTTGTTATCGTCGTTAATATCGCCGTTATTATCGTCATAATTATCATCGTCATTATCGTCGTTTTTATCATCATAATATAGTCGTTATTATCGTCGGTAATATCGTCATTATCATCGTTGATATCACCGTTATTATCCTCATAATTATCGTCGTTAATATCGTCGATATTATCGTCGTTATCTTCGTTGTTATCGTCATAATTATCATCGTTAATATCGTCGTTATTATTGTCATTATCTTCTTTTTATCGTCGTTATTATCGTCGTTAATATCGTCGTTATTATCGTCGTTAATATCGTCGTTAATATCGTCATTATCATCGTTGTTATAGTCTTTATTGTCCTCATAATTATCGTCGTTAATATCGTCGTTATTTTGTCACAATCATCGTTGTTAATGTCGTCGTTATTATCGTCATTATCTTCGTTGTTATCGTCGTTAATATCGTCGTTATTATCGTCATAATTATCATCGTCATTATCGTCGTTTTTATCATCATAATTATAGTCGTTATTATTGTGGTTAATATGGTCATTATCATCGTTGTTATCACCGTTATTATCCTCATATTTGTCTTCGTTAATATCGTCGATATTATCGTCATTATCTTCGTTGTTATCGTCATAATTATCATAGTTAATATCGTCGTTATTATCTTCCATATAACGTTATTATCGTCGTTATAATCAACGCTAATATCATCGTTATTATCGTCGTTATTATCGTCGATATTATCGTCGCTTTTATCGTCGATATTATCGATCGATATCACGACGATAATAACGACGATAAGAAGAAGATAATGACAATAATAACGACGATATTAACGATCATAATTATGACGATAACAACGAAGATAATGACGATAATAACGACGACATTAATGACGATAATTATGACAGAATAACGACGATATTAACGACGATAATTATGAGGATAATAAGGACGATAACAACGATGATAATGACGATAATAACGACGACTTTAACGACGATGATTGTGACAAAATAACGACGATAATAACGACGATAATTATGAGGATAATAAGGACGATAACAACGATGGTAATGACGATAATAACGACGATGTTAACGACGATAATAACGACTATAATTATGATGATAAAAACGACGATAATGACGATGATAAATATGACGATAATAAAGACGATATTAACGACGATAAAAACGACGATAACAACGAAGATAATGACGATAATAACGACGACATTAACGACAATGATAGTGACAAAATTACGACGATAATAACGACGATAATTATGAGGATAATAAGGACGATAACAACGATGATAATGACGATAATAACGACGATAACAACGAAGATAATGACGATAATAACGACGACATTAACGACGATGATTATGACAAAATATCGAGGATATTAACGACGATAACAACGATGATAAGGACGATAATAACGACGACATTAACGACGATCATTATGACAAAATAACGACGATTTTAACGACCATAATTATGAGGATAATAAGGATGATAACAACGATGGTAATGACGATAATAACGACGACATTAACGACGATGATTATGACAAAATAACGACGATAATTATGAGGATAATAAGGACGATATCAACGATGGTAATGACGATAATTACGACGAAATTAACGACGATAAAAAAGAAGATAATGACGATAATAACGACGACATTAACGACGATGATTATGACAAAATAACGAGGATATTAACGACGATAACAACGATGATTATGACGATAGTAACGACGATATTAACGACGATAATAACGACGATAAAAAGAAGATAATGACTATAATATCGACGATATTAACGACGAAAATTATGAGGATAATAAGTATGATAACAACGATGATAATGACGATATTAACGACGATAATGACGACTATAATTATGATGTAAAAACGACGATAATGACGATGATAATTATGACGATAATAACGACGATAACAACGAAGATAATGACGATAATATCGACGACATTAACGACGATGATTATGACAAAATAACGACGAAATTAAGGACGATAATTATGAGGATAATAAGGACGATAACAACGATGATAATGACGATATTAACGACAATATTAACGACGATGATTGTCACAAAATAACGACGATATTAACGACGATAATTATGAGGATAATAAGAACGATAACAACGATGATAATGAAGATATTAACGACGATAATAACGACTTTAATTATGATGATAAGATGACGATAATGACGATGATAATTATGACGATAATAACGACGAAAACAACGAAGATAATGACGATAATAACGACGACATTAACGACGATGATTATGACAAAATAACGACGATATTAAGGACGATAATTATGAGGATAATAAGGACGATAACAACGATGGTAATGACGATAATAACGACGACATTAACGACGATGATTATGACAAAATAACAACGATATTGAAGACGATAATTATGAGAATAATATGGACGATAACAACGATGATAATGTCGATAATAACGACGACATTAACGACGATGATTATGACAAAATAACGGCGATATTTACGACGATAATGTCGATGATAATTAAGACGATAATAACGACGATAATAACGTCGATAACAACGATGATAATGAAGATATTAACGACGATAATAACGACTTTAATTATGATGATAAGATGACGATAATGACGATGATAATTATGACGATAATAACTACGAAAACAACGAAGATAATGACGATAATAACGACGACATTAACGACGATGATTATGACAAAATAACGACGATATTAAGGACGATAATTATGACGATAATAAGGACGATTACAACGATGTTAATGACGATAATAACGACGACATTAACGACGATCATTATGACAAAATAACGACGATATTAACGATCATAATTATGAGGATAATAAGGACGATAACAACGATGGTAATGACGATAATAACGACGACATTAACGACGATGATTATGACAAAATAACGGCGATATTTACGACGATAATGTCGATGATAAATAAGACGATAACAACGACGATAATAACGTCGATAACAACGATGATAATGACGATATTAACGACGATAATAACGACTTTAATTATGATGATAAGATGACGATAATGACGATGATAATTATGACGATAATAACGACGAAAACAACGAAGATAATGACGATAATAACGACGACATTAACGACGATGATTATGACAAAATAACGACGATATTAACGATCATAATTATGAGGATAATAAGGACGATAACAACGATGGTAATGACGATAATAACGACGACATTAACGACGATGATTATGACAAAATAATGACGATATTGAAGACGATAATTATGAGAATAATATGGACGATAACAACGATGATAATGTCGATAATAACGACGACATTAACGACGATGATTATGACAAAATAACGGCGATATTTACGACGATAATGTCGATAATAATTAAGACGATAATAACGACGATAATAACGTCGATAACAACGATGATAATGAAGATATTAACGACGATAATAACGACTTTAATTATGATGATAAGATGACGATAATGACGATGATAATTATGACGATAATAACGACGAAAACAACGAAGATAATGACGATAATAACGACGACATTAACGACGATGATTATGACAAAATAACGACGATATTTACGACCATAATTATGAGGATAATAAGGACGATAACAACGATGGTAATGACGATAATAACGACGACATTAACGACGATGATTATGACAAAATAACGACGATAATTATGAGGATAATAAGGACGATATCAACGATGGTAATGACGATAATAACGACGATATTAACGACGATAAAAAAGAAGATAATGACGATAATAACGACGACATTAACGACGATGATTATGACAAAATAACGACGATAATTATGAGGATAATAAGGACGATATCAACGATGATAATGACGATAATAACGACGACATTAACGACGATGATTATGACAAAATAACGACGATAATTATGACGATAACAACGAAGATAATGACGATAATAACGACGACATTAACGACGATGATTATGACAAAATAACGACGATATTAACGACGATAATTATGAGGATAATAACGACGAAAACAACGAAGATAATGACGATAATAACGACGACATTAACGACGATGATTATGACAAAATAACGACGATATTAACGACCATAATTATGAGGATAATAAGGACGATAACAACGATGTTAATGACGATAATAACGACGATATTAACGACGATAACAACGAAGATAATAACGACGATAACAACGAAGATAATGACGATAATAACGACGACATTAACGACGATGATCATGACAAAATAACGACGATATTAACGATCATAATTATGAGGATAATAAGGACGATAACAACGATGGTAATGACGATAATAACGACGAAATTAACGACGATGATTATGACAAAATAACAACGATATTGAAGACGATAATTATGAGAATAATATGGACGATAACAACGATGATAATGTCGATAATAACGACGACATTAACGACGATAATTATGACAAAATAACGGCGATATTTACGACGATAATGTCGATGATAATTAAGACGATAATAACGACGATAATAACGTCGATAACAACGATGATAATGAAGATATTAACGACGATAATAACGACTTTAATTATGATGATAAGATGACGATAATGACGATGATAATTATGACGATAATAACGACGAAAACAACGAAGATAATGACGATAATAACGACGACATTAACGACGATGATTATGACAAAATAACGACGATATTAAGGACGATAATTATGAGGATAATAAGGACGATAACAACGATGGTAATGACGATAATAACGACGACATTAACGACGATGATTATGACAAAATAACAACGATATTGAAGACGATAATTATGAGAATAATATGGACGATAACAACGATGATAATGTCGATAATAACGACGACATTAACGACGATGATTATGACAAAATAACGGCGATATTTACGACGATAATGTCGATGATAATTAAGACGATAATAACGACGATAATAACGTCGATAACAACGATGATAATGAAGATATTAACGACGATAATAACGACTTTAATTATGATGATAAGATGACGATAATGACGATGATAATTATGACGATAATAACGACGAAAACAACGAAGATAATGACGATAATAACGACGACATTAACGACGATGATTATGACAAAATAACGACGATATTAAGGACGATAATTATGACGATAATAAGGACGATTACAACGATGTTAATGACGATAATAACGACGACATTAACGACGATCATTATGACAAAATAACGACGATATTAACGATCATAATTATGAGGATAATAAGGACGATAACAACGATGGTAATGACGATAATAACGACGACATTAACGACGATGATTATGACAAAATAACGGCGATATTTACGACGATAATGTCGATGATAAATAAGACGTTAACAACGACGATAATAACGTCGATAACAACGATGATAATGACGATATTAACGACGATAATAACGACTTTAATTATGATGATAAGATGACGATAATGACGATGATAATTATGACGATAATAACGACGAAAACAACGAAGATAATGACGATAATAACGACGACATTAACGACGATGATTATGACAAAATAACGACGATATTAACGATCATAATTATGAGGATAATAAGGACGATAACAACGATGGTAATGACGATAATAACGACGACATTAACGACGATCATTATGACAAAATAACGACGATATTAACGACCATAATTATGAGGATAATAAGGACGATAACAACGATGGTAATGACGATAATAACGACGACATTAACGACGATGATTATGACAAAATAACAACGATATTGAAGACGATAATTATGAGAATAATATGGACGATAACAACGATGATAATGACGATAATAACGACGACATTAACGACGATGATTATGACAAAATAACGGCGATATTTACGACGATAATGTCGATGATAATTAAGACGATAATAACGACGATAATAACGTCGATAACAACGATGATAATGAAGATATTAACGACGATAATAACGACTTTAATTATGATGATAAGATGACGATAATGACGATGATAATTATGACGATAATAACGACGAAAACAACGAAGATAATGACGATAATAACGACGACATTAACGACGATGATTATGACAAAATAACGACGATATTAAGGACGATAATTATGACGATAATAAGGACGATTACAACGATGTTAATGACGATATTAACGACGATATTAACGACGATAACAACGAAGATAATAACGACGATAACAACGAAGATAATGACGATAATAACGACGACATTAACGACGATGATCATGACAAAATAACGACGATATTTACGACCATAATTATGAGGATAATAAGGACGATAACAACGATGGTAATGACGATAATAACGACGACATTAACGACGATGATTATGACAAAATAACGACGATAATTATGAGGATAATAAGGACGATATCAACGATGGTAATGACGATAATAACGACGATATTAACGACGATAAAAAAGAAGATAATGACGATAATAACGACGACATTAACGACGATGATTATGACAAAATAACGACGATAATTATGAGGATAATAAGGACGATATCAACGATGATAATGACGATAATAACGACGACATTAACGACGATGATTATGACAAAATAACGACGATAATTATGACGATAACAACGAAGATAATGACGATAATAACGACGACATTAACGACGATGATTATGACAAAATAACGACGATATTAACGACGATAATTATGAGGATAATAACGACGAAAACAACGAAGATAATGACGATAATAACGACGACATTAACGACGATGATTATGACAAAATAACGACGATATTAACGACCATAATTATGAGGATAATAAGGACGATAACAACGATGATAATGACGATAATAACGACGATATTAACGACGATAACAACGAAGATAATAACGACGATAACAACGAAGATAATGACGATAATAACGACGACATTAACGACGATGATCATGACAAAATAACGACGATATTAACGATCATAATTATGAGGATAATAAGGACGATAACAACGATGGTAATGACGATAATAACGACGAAATTAACGACGATGATTATGACAAAATAACAACGATATTGAAGACGATAATTATGAGAATAATATGGACGATAACAACGATGATAATGTCGATAATAACGACGACATTAACGACGATAATTATGACAAAATAACGGCGATATTTACGACGATAATGTCGATGATAATTAAGACGATAATAACGACGATAATAACGTCGATAACAACGATGATAATGAAGATATTAACGACGATAATAACGACTTTAATTATGATGATAAGATGACGATAATGACGATGATAATTATGACGATAATAACGACGAAAACAACGAAGATAATGACGATAATAACGACGACATTAACGACGATGATTGTGACAAAATAACGACGATATTAAGGACGATAATTATGACGATAATAAGGACGATTACAACGATGATAATGACGATATTAACGACGATAATGACGAAGATAATGACGATAATAACGACGACATTAACGACGATGATTATGACAAAATAACGGCGATATTTACGACGATAATGTCGATGATAATTAAGACGATAATAACGACGATAATAACGTCGATAACAACGATGATAATGAAGATATTAACGACGATAATAACGACTTTAATTATGATGATAAGATGACGATAATGACGATGATAATTATGACGATAATAACGACGAAAACAACGAAGATAATGACGATAATAACGACGACATTAACGACGATGATTGTGACAAAACAACGACGATATTAAGGACGATAATTATGACGATAATAAGGACGATTACAACGATGATAATGATGATATTAACGACGATAATGACGAAGATAATGACGATAATAACGACGACATTAACGACGATGATCATGACAAAATAACGACGATATTTACGACCATAATTATGAGGATAATAAGGACGATAACAACAATGTTAATGACGATAATAACGACGACATTAACGACGATCATTATGACAAAATAACGACGATTTTAACGACCATAATTATGAGGATAATAAGGACGATAACAAAGATGGTAATGACGATAATAACGACGACATTAACGACGATGATTATGACAAAATAACGACGATAATTATGAGGATAATAAGGACGATATCAACGATGGTAATGACGATAATTACGACGATATTAACGACGATAATAACGACGATAAAAAAGAAGATAATGACGATAATAACGACGACATTAACGACGATGATTATGACAAAATAACGAGGATATTAACGACGATAACAACGATGATTATGACGATATTAACGACGATATTAACGACGATAATAACGACGATAAAAAGAAGATAATGACTATAATATCGACGATATTAACGACGAAAATTATGAGGATAATAAGTATGATAACAACGATGATAATGACGATATTAACGACGATAATGACGACTATAATTATGATGTAAAAACGACGATAATGACGATGATAATTATGACGATAATAACGACGATAACAACGAAGATAATGACGATAATATCGACGACATTAACGACGATGATTATGACAAAATAACGACGATATTAAGGACGATAATTATGAGGATAATAAGGACGATAACAACGATGATAATGACGATATTAACGACAATATTAACGACGATGATTGTGACAAAATAACGACGATATTAACGACGATAATTATGAGGATAATATGGACGATAACAACGATGGTAATGACGATAATAACGACGATATTTACGACGATATAAAAGAAGATAATGACGATAATAACGACGACATTAACGACGATGATTATGACAAAATAACGAGGATATTAACGACGATAATAACGACGATAACAACGATGATAATGACGATATTACGACGATAATAACGACGATAATTATGACGATAACAACGAAGATAATGACGATAATAACGACGACATTAACGACGATGATTATGACAAAATAACGACGATATTAACGACCATAATTATGAGGATAATAATGACGATAACAACGATGTTAATGACGATAATAACGACGACATTAACGACGATCATTATGACAAAATAACGACGATATTAACGATCATAATTATGAGGATAATAAGGACGATAACAACGATGGTAATGACGATAATAACGACGACATTAACGACGATGATTATGACAAAATAACAACGATATTGAAGACGATAATTATGAGAATAATATGGACGATAACAACGATGATAATGTCGATAATAACGACGACATTAACGACGATGATTATGACAAAATAACGACGATATTTACGACGATAATGTCGATGATAATTAAGACGATAATAACGACGATAATAACGTCGATAACAACGATGATAATGAAGATATTAACGACGATAATAACGACTTTAATTATGATGATAAGATGACGATAATGACGATGATAATTATGACGATAATAACGACGAAAACAACGAAGATATGACGATAATAACGACGACATTAACGACGATGATTATGACAAAATAACGACGATATTAAGGACGATAATTATGACGATAATAAGGACGATTACAACGATGTTAATGACGATAATAACGACGACATTAACGACGATCATTATGACAAAATAACGACGATATTAACGACCATAATTATGAGGATAATAAGGACGATAACAACGATGTTAATGACGATAATAACGACGACATTAACGACGATGATTATGACAAAATAACGGCGATATTTACGACGATAATGTCGATGATAAATAAGACGATAACAACGACGATAATAACGTCGATAACAACGATGATAATGACGATATTAACGACGATAATAACGACTTTAATTATGATGATAAGATGACGATAATGACGATATTAACGACGATAATAACGACGAAAACAACGAAGATAATGACGATAATAACGACGACATTAACGACGATGATTATGACAAAATAACGACGATATTAACGATCATAATTATGAGGATAATAAGGACGATAACAACGATGGTAATGACGATAATAACGACGACATTAACGACGATGATTATGACAAAATAATGACGATATTGAAGACGATAATTATGAGAATAATATGGACGATAACAACGATGATAATGTCGATAATAACGACGACATTAACGACGATGATTATGACAAAATAACGGCGATATTTACGACGATAATGTCGATAATAATTAAGACGATAATAACGACGATAATAACGTCGATAACAACGATGATAATGAAGATATTAACGACGATAATAACGACTTTAATTATGATGATAAGATGACGATAATGACGATGATAATTATGACGATAATAACGACGAAAACAACGAAGATAATGACGATAATAACGACGACATTAACGACGATGATTATGACAAAATAACGACGATATTTACGACCATAATTATGAGGATAATAAGGACGATAACAACGATGGTAATGACGATAATAACGACGACATTAACGACGATGATTATGACAAAATAACGACGATAATTATGAGGATAATAAGGACGATATTAACGATGGTAATGACGATAATAACGACGATATTAACGACGATAAAAAAGAAGATAATGACGATAATAACGACGACATTAACGACGATGATTATGACAAAATAACAACGATAATTATGAGGATAATAAGGACGATATCAACGATGATAATGTCGATAATAACGACGACATTAACGACGATGATTATGACAAAATAACGACGATAATTATGACGATAACAACGAAGATAATGACGATAATAACGACGACATTAACGACGATGATTATGACAAAATAACGACGATATTAACGACCATAATTATGAGGATAATAACGACGAAAACAACGAAGATAATGACGATAATAACGACGACATTAACGACGATGATTATGACAAAATAACGACGATATTAACGACCATAATTATGAGGATAATAAGGACGATAACAACGATGTTAATGACGATAATAACGACGATATTAACGACGATAACAACGAAGATAATAACGACGATAACAACGAAGATAATGACGATAATAACGACGACATTAACGACGATGATCATGACAAAATAACGACGATATTAACGATCATAATTATGAGGATAATAAGGACGATAACAACGATGGTAATGACGATAATAACGACGAAATTAACGACGATGATTATGACAAAATAACAACGATATTGAAGACGATAATTATGAGAATAATATGGACGATAACAACGATGATAATGTCGATAATAACGACGACATTAACGACGATAATTATGACAAAATAACGGCGATATTTACGACGATAATGTCGATGATAATTAAGACGATAATAACGACGATAATAACGTCGATAACAACGATGATAATGAAGATATTAACGACGATAATAACGACTTTAATTATGATGATAAGATGACGATAATGACGATGATAATTATGACGATAATAACGACGAAAACAACGAAGATAATGACGATAATAACGACGACATTAACGACGATGATTGTGACAAAACAACGACGATATTAAGGACGATAATTATGACGATAATAAGGACGATTACAACGATGATAATGACGATATTAACGACGATAATGACGAAGATAATGACGATAATAACGACGACATTAACGACGATGATTATGACAAAATAACGGCGATATTTACGACGATAATGTCGATGATAATTAAGACGATAATAACGACGATAATAACGTCGATAACAACGATGATAATGAAGATATTAACGACGATAATAACGACTTTAATTATGATGATAAGATGACGATAATGACGATGATAATTATGACGATAATAACGACGAAAACAACGAAGATAATGACGATAATAACGACGACATTAACGACGATGATTGTGACAAAACAACGACGATATTAAGGACGATAATTATGACGATAATAAGGACGATTACAACGATGATAATGATGATATTAACGACGATAATGACGAAGATAATGACGATAATAACGACGACATTAACGACGATGATCATGACAAAATAACGACGATATTTACGACCATAATTATGAGGATAATAAGGACGATAACAACAATGTTAATGACGATAATAACGACGACATTAACGACGATCATTATGACAAAATAACGACGATTTTAACGACCATAATTATGAGGATAATAAGGACGATAACAAAGATGGTAATGACGATAATAACGACGACATTAACGACGATGATTATGACAAAATAACGACGATAATTATGAGGATAATAAGGACGATATCAACGATGGTAATGACGATAATTACGACGATATTAACGACGATAATAACGACGATAAAAAAGAAGATAATGACGATAATAACGACGACATTAACGACGATGATTATGACAAAATAACGAGGATATTAACGACGATAACAACGATGATTATGACGATATTAACGACGATATTAACGACGATAATAACGACGATAAAAAGAAGATAATGACTATAATATCGACGATATTAACGACGAAAATTATGAGGATAATAAGTATGATAACAACGATGATAATGACGATATTAACGACGATAATGACGACTATAATTATGATGTAAAAACGACGATAATGACGATGATAATTATGACGATAATAACGACGATAACAACGAAGATAATGACGATAATATCGACGACATTAACGACGATGATTATGACAAAATAACGACGATATTAAGGACGATAATTATGAGGATAATAAGGACGATAACAACGATGATAATGACGATATTAACGACAATATTAACGACGATGATTGTGACAAAATAACGACGATATTAACGACGATAATTATGAGGATAATATGGACGATAACAACGATGGTAATGACGATAATAACGACGATATTAACGACGATATAAAAGAAGATAATGACGATAATAACGACGACATTAACGACGATGATTATGACAAAATAACGAGGATATTAACGACGATAATAACGACGATAACAACGATGATAATGACGATATTACGACGATAATAACGACGATAATTATGACGATAACAACGAAGATAATGACGATAATAACGACGACATTAACGACGATGATTATGACAAAATAACGACGATATTAACGACCATAATTATGAGGATAATAATGACGATAACAACGATGTTAATGACGATAATAACGACGACATTAACGACGATCATTATGACAAAATAACGACGATATTAACGATCATAATTATGAGGATAATAAGGACGATAACAACGATGGTAATGACGATAATAACGACGACATTAACGACGATGATTATGACAAAATAACAACGATATTGAAGACGATAATTATGAGAATAATATGGACGATAACAACGATGATAATGTCGATAATAACGACGACATTAACGACGATGATTATGACAAAATAACGGCGATATTTACGACGATAATGTCGATGATAATTAAGACGATAATAACGACGATAATAACGTCGATAACAACGATGATAATGACGATATTAACGACGATAATAACGACTTTAATTATGATGATAAGATGACGATAATGACGATGATAATTATGACGATAATAACGACGAAAACAACGAAGATAATGACGATAATAACGACGACATTAACGACGATGATTATGACAAAATAACGACGATATTAACGATCATAATTATGAGGATAATAAGGACGATAACAACGATGGTAATGACGATAATAACGACGACATTAACGACGATGATTATGACAAAATAACGACGATATTGAAGACGATAATTATGAGAATAATATGGACGATAACAACGATGATAATGTCGATAATAACGACGACATTAACGACGATGATTATGACAAAATAACGGCGATATTTACGACGATAATGTCGATGATAATTAAGACGATAATAACGACGATAATAACGTCGATAACAACGATGATAATGAAGATATTAACGACGATAATAACGACTTTAATTATGATGATAAGATGACGATAATGACGATGATAATTATGACGATAATAACGACGAAAACAACGAAGATAATGACGATAATAACGACGACATTAACGACGATGATTATGACAAAATAACGACGATATTAAGGACGATAATTATGACGATAATAAGGACGATTACAACGATGATAATGACGATATTAACGACGATAATGACGAAGATAATGACGATAATAACGACGACATTAACGACGATGATCATGACAAAATAACGACGATATTTACGACCATAATTATGAGGATAATAAGGACGATAACAACAATGTTAATGACGATAATAACGACGACATTAACGACGATCATTATGACAAAATAACGACGATTTTAACGACCATAATTATGAGGATAATAAGGACGATAACAAAGATGGTAATGACGATAATAACGACGACATTAACGACGATGATTATGACAAAATAACGACGATAATTATGAGGATAATAAGGACGATATCAACGATGGTAATGACGATAATTACGACGATATTAACGACGAAAATAACGACGATAAAAAAGAAGATAATGACGATAATAACGACGACATTAACGACGATGATTATGACAAAATAACGAGGATATTAACGACGATAACAACGATGATAATGACGATATTAACGACGATAATAACGACGATAAAAAGAAGATAATGACTATAATATCGACGATATTAACGACGATAATTATGAGGATAATAAGTATGATAACAACGATGATAATGACGATATTAACGACGATAATGACGACTATAATTATGATGTAAAAACGACGATAATGACGATGATAATTATGACGATAATAACGACGTTAACAACGAAGATAATGACGATAATATCGACGACATTAACGACGATGATTATGACAAAATAACGACGATATTAAGGACGATAATTATGAGGATAATAAGGACGATAACAACGATGATAATGACGATATTAACGACAATATTAACGACGATGATTGTGACAAAATAACGACGATATTAACGACGATAATTATGAGGATAATATGGACGATAACAACGATGGTAATGACGATAATAACGACGATATTTACGACGATATAAAAGAAGATAATGACGATAATAACGACGACATTAACGACGATGATTATGACAAAATAACGAGGATATTAACGACGATAATAACGACGATAACAACGATGATAATGACGATATTACGACGATAATAACGACGATAATTATGACGATAACAACGAAGATAATGACGATAATAACGACGACATTAACGACGATGATTATGACAAAATAACGACGATATTAACGACCATAATTATGAGGATAATAATGACGATAACAACGATGTTAATGACGATAATAACGACGACATTAACGACGATCATTATGACAAAATAACGACGATATTAACGATCATAATTATGAGGATAATAAGGACGATAACAACGATGGTAATGACGATAATAACGACGACATTAACGACGATGATTATGACAAAATAACAACGATATTGAAGACGATAATTATGAGAATAATATGGACGATAACAACGATGATAATGTCGATAATAACGACGACATTAACGACGATGATTATGACAAAATAACGGCGATATTTACGACGATAATGTCGATGATAATTAAGACGATAATAACGACGATAATAACGTCGATAACAACGATGATAATGAAGATATTAACGACGATAATAACGACTTTAATTATGATGATAAGATGACGATAATGACGATGATAATTATGACGATAATAACGACGAAAACAACGAAGATAATGACGATAATAACGACGACATTAACGACGATGATTATGACAAAATAACGACGATATTAAGGACGATAATTATGACGATAATAAGGACGATAACAACGATGTTAATGACGATAATAACGACGACATTAACGACGATCATTATGACAAAATAACGACGATATTAACGATCATAATTATGAGGATAATAAGGACGATAACAACGATGGTAATGACGATAATAACGACGACATTAACGACGATGATTATGACAAAATAACGGCGATATTTACGACGATAATGTCGATGATAAATAAGACGTTAACAACGACGATAATAACGTCGATAACAACGATGATAATGACGATATTAACGACGATAATAACGACTTTAATTATGATGATAAGATGACGATAATGACGATGATAATTATGACGATAATAACGACGAAAACAACGAAGATAATGACGATAATAACGACGACATTAACGACGATGATTATGACAAAATAACGACGATATTAACGATCATAATTATGAGGATAATAAGGACGATAACAACGATGGTAATGACGATAATAACGACGACATTAACGACGATCATTATGACAAAATAACGACGATATTAACGATCATAATTATGAGGATAATAAGGACGATAACAACGATGGTAATGACGATAATAACGACGACATTAACGACGATGATTATGACAAAATAACAACGATATTGGAGACGATAATTATGAGAATAATATGGACGATAACAACGATGATAATGTCGATAATAACGACGACATTAACGACGATGATTATGACAAAATAACGGCGATATTTACGACGATAATGTCGATGATAATTAAGACGATAATAACGACGATAATAACGTCGATAACAACGATGATAATGAAGATATTAACGACGATAATAACGACTTTAATTATGATGATAAGATGACGATAATGACGATGATAATTATGACGATAATAACGACGAAAACAACGAAGATAATGACGATAATAACGACGACATTAACGACGATGATTATGACAAAATAACGACGATATTAAGGACGATAATTATGACGATAATAAGGACGATTACAACGATGTTAATGACGATATTAACGACGATATTAACGACGATAACAACGAAGATAATAACGACGATAACAACGAAGATAATGACGATAATAACGACGACATTAACGACGATGATCATGACAAAATAACGACGATATTTACGACCATAATTATGAGGATAATAAGGACGATAACAACGATGGTAATGACGATAATAACGACGACATTAACGACGATGATTATGACAAAATAACGACGATAATTATGAGGATAATAAGGACGATATCAACGATGGTAATGACGATAATAACGACGATAATAACGACGATAAAAAAGAAGATAATGACGATAATAACGACGACATTAACGACGATGATTATGACAAAATAACGACGATAATTATGAGGATAATAAGGACGATATCAACGATGATAATGTCGATAATAACGACGACATTAACGACGATGATTATGACAAAATAACGATGATAATTATGAGGATAATAAGGACGATATCAACGATTGTAATGACGATAATAACGACGATATTAACGACGATAATAACGACGATAAAAAGAAGATAATGACGATAATAACGACGACATTAACGACGATGATTATGACAAAATATCGAGGATATTAACGACGATAACAACGATGATAATGACGATATTAACGACGATATTAACGATGATGATTGTGACAAAATAACGATGATATTAACGACGATAATAATGAGGATAATATGGACGATAACAACGATGGTAATGACGATAATAACGACGATATTAACGACGATATAAAAGAAGATAATGACGATAATAACGACGACATTAACGACGATGATTGTGACAAAACAACGACGATATTAACGACGATAATTATGACGATAACAACGAAGATAATGACGATAATAACGACGGCATTAACGACGATGATTATGACAAAATAACGACGATATTAACGACCATAATTATGAGGATAATAAGAACGATAACAACGATGTTAATGACGATAATAACGACGACATTAACGACGATCATTATGACAAAATAACGACGATATTAACGATCATAATTAAGAGGATAATAAGGACGATAACAACGATGGTAATGACGATAATAACGACGAAATTAACGACGATGATTATGACAAAATAACAACGATATTGAAGACGATAATTATGAGAATAATATGGACGATAACAACGATGATAATGTCGATAATAACGACGACATTAACGACGATGATTATGACAAAATAACGGCGATATTTACGACGATAATGTCGATGATAATTAAGACGATAATAACGACGATAATAACGTCGATAACAACGATGATAATGAAGATATTAACGACGATAATAACGACTTTAATTATGATGATAAGATGACGATAATGACGATGATAATTATGACGATAATAACGACGAAAACAACGAAGATAATGACGATAATAACGACGACATTAACGACGATGATTATGACAAAATAACGACGATATTAAGGACGATAATTATGACGATAATAAGGACGATTACAACGATGATAATGACGATATTAACGACGATATTAACGACGATAACAACGAAGATAATAACGACGATAACAACGAAGATAATGACGATAATAACGACGACATTAACGACGATGATCATGACAAAATAACGACGATATTTACGACCATAATTATGAGGATAATAAGGACGATAACAACGATGGTAATGACGATAATAACGACGACATTAACGACGATGATTATGACAAAATAACGACGATAATTAAGAGGATAATAAGGACGATAACAACGATGGTAATGACGATAATAACGACGATATTAACGACGATAAAAAAGAAGATAATGACGATAATAACGACGACATTAACGACGATGATTATGACAAAATAACGACGATAATTATGAGGATAATAAGGACGATATCAACGATGGTAATGACGATAATAACGACGATATTAACGACGATAAAAAAGAAGATAATGACGATAATAACGACGACATTAACGACGATGATTATGACAAAATAACGAGGATATTAACGACGATAACAACGATGATTATGACGATAGTAACGACGATATTAACGACGATAATAACGACGATAAAAAGAAGATAATGACTATAATATCGACGATATTAACGACGAAAATTATGAGGATAATAAGTATGATAACAACGATGATAATGACGATATTAACGACGATAATGACGACTATAATTATGATGTAAAAACGACGATAATGACGATGATAATTATGACGATAATAACGACGATAACAACGAAGATAATGACGATAATATCGACGACATTAACGACGATGATTATGACAAAATAACGACGATATTAAGGACGATAATTATGAGGATAATAAGGACGATAACAACGATGATAATGACGATATTAACGACAATATTAACGACGATGATTGTGACAAAATAACGACGATATTAACGACGATAATTATGAGGATAATATGGACGATAACAACGATGGTAATGACGATAATAACGACGATATTTACGACGATATAAAAGAATATAATGACGATAATAACGACGACATTAACGACGATGATTATGACAAAATAACGAGGATATTAACGACGATAAGAACGACGATAACAACGATGATAATGACGATATTACGACGATAATAACGACGATAATTATGACGATAACAACGAAGATAATGACGATAATAACGACGACATTAACGACGATGATTATGACAAAATAACGACGATATTAACGACCATAATTATGAGGATAATAACGACGAAAACAACGAAGATAATGACGATAATAACGACGACATTAACGACGATGATTATGACAAAATAACGACGATATTAACGACCATAATTATGAGGATAATAATGACGATAACAACGATGTTAATGACGATAATAACGACGACATTAACGACGATCATTATGACAAAATAACGACGATATTAACGATCATAATTATGAGGATAATAAGGACGATAACAACGATGGTAATGACGATAATAACGACGACATTAACGACGATGATTATGACAAAATAACAACGATATTGAAGACGATAATTATGAGAATAATATGGACGATAACAACGATGATAATGTCGATAATAACGACGACATTAACGACGATGATTATGACAAAATAACGGCGATATTTACGACGATAATGTCGATGATAATTAAGACGATAATAACGACGATAATAACGTCGATAACAACGATGATAATGACGATATTAACGACGATAATAACGACTTTAATTATGATGATAAGATGACGATAATGACGATGATAATTATGACGATAATAACGACGAAAACAACGAAGATAATGACGATAATAACGACGACATTAACGACGATGATTATGACAAAATAACGACGATATTAACGATCATAATTATGAGGATAATAAGGACGATAACAACGATGGTAATGACGATAATAACGACGACATTAACGACGATGATTATGACAAAATAACGACGATATTGAAGACGATAATTATGAGAATAATATGGACGATAACAACGATGATAATGTCGATAATAACGACGACATTAACGACGATGATTATGACAAAATAACGGCGATATTTACGACGATAATGTCGATGATAATTAAGACGATAATAACGACGATAATAACGTCGATAACAACGATGATAATGAAGATATTAACGACGATAATAACGACTTTAATTATGATGATAAGATGACGATAATGACGATGATAATTATGACGATAATAACGACGAAAACAACGAAGATAATGACGATAATAACGACGACATTAACGACGATGATTATGACAAAATAACGACGATATTAAGGACGATAATTATGACGATAATAAGGACGATTACAACGATGATAATGACGATATTAACGACGATAATGACGAAGATAATGACGATAATAACGACGACATTAACGACGATGATCATGACAAAATAACGACGATATTTACGACCATAATTATGAGGATAATAAGGACGATAACAACAATGTTAATGACGATAATAACGACGACATTAACGACGATCATTATGACAAAATAACGACGATTTTAACGACCATAATTATGAGGATAATAAGGACGATAACAAAGATGGTAATGACGATAATAACGACGACATTAACGACGATGATTATGACAAAATAACGACGATAATTATGAGGATAATAAGGACGATATCAACGATGGTAATGACGATAATTACGACGATATTAACGACGAAAATAACGACGATAAAAAAGAAGATAATGACGATAATAACGACGACATTAACGACGATGATTATGACAAAATAACGAGGATATTAACGACGATAACAACGATGATTATGACGATATTAACGACGATAATAACGACGATAAAAAGAAGATAATGACTATAATATCGACGATATTAACGACGAAAATTATGAGGATAATAAGTATGATAACAACGATGATAATGACGATATTAACGACGATAATGACGACTATAATTATGATGTAAAAACGACGATAATGACGATGATAATTATGACGATAATAACGACGTTAACAACGAAGATAATGACGATAATATCGACGACATTAACGACGATGATTATGACAAAATAACGACGATATTAAGGACGATAATTATGAGGATAATAAGGACGATAACAACGATGATAATGACGATATTAACGACAATATTAACGACGATGATTGTGACAAAATAACGACGATATTAACGACGATAATTATGAGGATAATATGGACGATAACAACGATGGTAATGACGATAATAACGACGATATTTACGACGATATAAAAGAAGATAATGACGATAATAACGACGACATTAACGACGATGATTATGACAAAATAACGAGGATATTAACGACGATAATAACGACGATAACAACGATGATAATGACGATATTACGACGATAATAACGACGATAATTATGACGATAACAACGAAGATAATGACGATAATAACGACGACATTAACGACGATGATTATGACAAAATAACGACGATATTAACGACCATAATTATGAGGATAATAATGACGATAACAACGATGTTAATGACGATAATAACGACGACATTAACGACGATCATTATGACAAAATAACGACGATATTAACGATCATAATTATGAGGATAATAAGGACGATAACAACGATGGTAATGACGATAATAACGACGACATTAACGACGATGATTATGACAAAATAACGACGATATTGAAGACGATAATTATGAGAATAATATGGACGATAACAACGATGATAATGTCGATAATAACGACGACATTAACGACGATGATTATGACAAAATAACGGCGATATTTACGACGATAATGTCGATGATAATTAAGACGATAATAACGACGATAATAACGTCGATAACAACGATGATAATGAAGATATTAACGACGATAATAACGACTTTAATTATGATGATAAGATGACGATAATGACGATGATAATTATGACGATAATAACGACGAAAACAACGAAGATAATGACGATAATAACGACGACATTAACGACGATGATTATGACAAAATAACGACGATATTAAGGACGATAATTATGACGATAATAAGGACGATTACAACGATGATAATGACGATAATAACGACGACATTAACGACGATCATTATGACAAAATAACGACGATATTAACGATCATAATTATGAGGATAATAAGGACGATAACAACGATGGTAATGACGATAATAACGACGACATTAACGACGATGATTATGACAAAATAACGGCGATATTTACGACGATAATGTCGATGATAAATAAGACGTTAACAACGACGATAATAACGTCGATAACAACGATGATAATGACGATATTAACGACGATAATAACGACTTTAATTATGATGATAAGATGACGATAATGACGATGATAATTATGACGATAATAACGACGAAAACAACGAAGATAATGACGATAATAACGACGACATTAACGACGATGATTATGACAAAATAACGACGATATTAACGATCATAATTATGAGGATAATAAGGACGATAACAACGATGGTAATGACGATAATAACGACGACATTAACGACGATCATTATGACAAAATAACGACGATATTAACGATCATAATTATGAGGATAATAAGGACGATAACAACGATGGTAATGACGATAATAACGACGACATTAACGACGATGATTATGACAAAATAACAACGATATTGAAGACGATAATTATGAGAATAATATGGACGATAACAACGATGATAATGTCGATAATAACGACGACATTAACGACGATGATTATGACAAAATAACGGCGATATTTACGACGATAATGTCGATGATAATTAAGACGATAATAACGACGATAATAACGTCGATAACAACGATGATAATGAAGATATTAACGACGATAATAACGACTTTAATTATGATGATAAGATGACGATAATGACGATGATAATTATGACGATAATAACGACGAAAACAACGAAGATAATGACGATAATAACGACGACATTAACGACGATGATTATGACAAAATAACGACGATATTAAGGACGATAATTATGACGATAATAAGGACGATTACAACGATGTTAATGACGATATTAACGACGATATTAACGACGATAACAACGAAGATAATAACGACGATAACAACGAAGATAATGACGATAATAACGACGACATTAACGACGATGATCATGACAAAATAACGACGATATTTACGACCATAATTATGAGGATAATAAGGACGATAACAACGATGGTAATGACGATAATAACGACGACATTAACGACGATGATTATGACAAAATAACGACGATAATTATGAGGATAATAAGGACGATATCAACGATGGTAATGACGATAATAACGACGATATTAACGACGATAAAAAAGAAGATAATGACGATAATAACGACGACATTAACGACGATGATTATGACAAAATAACGACGATAATTATGAGGATAATAAGGACGATATCAACGATGATAATGTCGATAATAACGACGACATTAACGACGATGATTATGACAAAATAACGATGATAATTATGAGGATAATAAGGACGATATCAACGATTGTAATGACGATAATAACGACGATATTAACGACGATAATAACGACGATAAAAAGAAGATAATGACGATAATAACGACGACATTAACGACGATGATTATGACAAAATATCGAGGATATTAACGACGATAACAACGATGATAATGACGATATTAACGACGATATTAACGATGATGATTGTGACAAAATAACGATGATATTAACGACGATAATAATGAGGATAATATGGACGATAACAACGATGGTAATGACGATAATAACGACGATATTAACGACGATATAAAAGAAGATAATGACGATAATAACGACGACATTAACGACGATGATTGTGACAAAACAACGACGATATTAACGACGATAATTATGACGATAACAACGAAGATAATGACGATAATAACGACGGCATTAACGACGATGATTATGACAAAATAACGACGATATTAACGACCATAATTATGAGGATAATAAGAACGATAACAACGATGTTAATGACGATAATAACGACGACATTAACGACGATCATTATGACAAAATAACGACGATATTAACGATCATAATTAAGAGGATAATAAGGACGATAACAACGATGGTAATGACGATAATAACGACGAAATTAACGACGATGATTATGACAAAATAACAACGATATTGAAGACGATAATTATGAGAATAATATGGACGATAACAACGATGATAATGTCGATAATAACGACGACATTAACGACGATGATTATGACAAAATAACGGCGATATTTACGACGATAATGTCGATGATAATTAAGACGATAATAACGACGATAATAACGTCGATAACAACGATGATAATGAAGATATTAACGACGATAATAACGACTTTAATTATGATGATAAGATGACGATAATGACGATGATAATTATGACGATAATAACGACGAAAACAACGAAGATAATGACGATAATAACGACGACATTAACGACGATGATTATGACAAAATAACGACGATATTAAGGACGATAATTATGACGATAATAAGGACGATTACAACGATGATAATGACGATATTAACGACGATATTAACGACGATAACAACGAAGATAATAACGACGATAACAACGAAGATAATGACGATAATAACGACGACATTAACGACGATGATCATGACAAAATAACGACGATATTTACGACCATAATTATGAGGATAATAAGGACGATAACAACGATGGTAATGACGATAATAACGACGACATTAACGACGATGATTATGACAAAATAACGACGACAATTATGAGGATAATAAGGACGATATCAACGATGGTAATGACGATAATAACGACGATATTAACGACGATAAAAAAGAAGATAATGACGATAATAACGACGACATTAACGACGATGATTATGACAAAATAACGACGATAATTATGAGGATAATAAGGACGATATCAACGATGGTAATGACGATAATTACGACGATATTAACGACGATAATAACGACGATAAAAAAGAAGATAATGACGATAATAACGACGACATTAACGACGATGATTATGACAAAATAACGAGGATATTAACGACGATAACAACGATGATAATGACGATATTACGACGATAATAACGACGATAATTATGACGATAACAACGAAGATAATGACGATAATAACGACGACATTAACGACGATGATTATGACAAAATAACGACGATATTAACGACCATAATTATGAGGATAATAACGACGAAAACAACGAAGATAATGACGATAATAACGACGACATTAACGACGATGATTATGACAAAATAACGACGATATTAACGACCATAATTATGAGGATAATAAGGACGATAACAACGATGTTAATGACGATAATAACGACGATATTAACGACGATAACAACGAAGATAATAACGACGATAACAACGAAGATAATGACGATAATAACGACGACATTAACGACGATGATCATGACAAAATAACGACGATATTTACGACCATAATTATGAGGATAATAAGGACGATAACAACGATGGTAATGACGATAATAACGACGACATTAACGACGATGATTATGACAAAATAACGACGATAATTATGAGGATAATAAGGACGATATCAACGATGGTAATGACGATAATAACGACGATATTAACGACGATAAAAAAGAAGATAATGACGATAATAACGACGACATTAACGACGATGATTATGACAAAATAACGACGATAATTATGAGGATAATAAGGACGATATCAACGATGATAATGACGATAATAACGACGACATTAACGACGATGATTATGACAAAATAACGATGATAATTATGAGGATAATAAGGACGATATCAACGATTGTAATGACGATAATAACGACGATATTAACGACGATAATAACGACGATAAAAAGAAGATAATGACGATAATAACGACGACATTAACGACGATGATTATGACAAAATATCGAGGATATTAACGACGATAACAACGATGATAATGACGATATTAACGACGATATTAACGACGATGATTGTGACAAAATAACGATGATATTAACTACGATAATAATGAGGATAATAAGGACGATAACAACGATGGTAATGACGATAATAACGACGATATTAACGACGATAAAAAAGAAGATAATGACGATAATAACGACGACATTAACGACGATGATTATGACAAAATAACGAGGATATTAACGACGATAACAACGATGATTATGACGATAGTAACGACGATATTAACGACGATAATAACGACGATAAAAAGAAGATAATGACTATAATATCGACGATATTAACGACGAAAATTATGAGGATAATAAGTATGATAACAACGATGATAATGACGATATTAACGACGATAATGACGACTATAATTATGATGTAAAAACGACGATAATGACGATGATAATAACGACGATAATAACGACGATAACAACGAAGATAATGACGATAATATCGACGACATTAACGACGATGATTATGACAAAATAACGACGATATTAAGGACGATAATTATGAGGATAATAAGGACGATAACAACGATGATAATGACGATATTAACGACAATATTAACGACGATGATTGTGACAAAATAACGACGATATTAACGACGATAATTATGAGGATAATATGGACGATAACAACGATGGTAATGACGATAATAACGACGATATTTACGACGATATAAAAGAAGATAATGACGATAATAACAACGACATTAACGACGATGATTATGACAAAATAACGAGGATATTAACGACGATAATAACGACGATAACAACGATGATAATGACGATATTACGACGATAATAACGACGATAATTATGACGATAACAACGAAGATAATGACGATAATAACGACGACATTAACGACGATGATTATGACAAAATAACGACGATATTAACGACCATAATTATGAGGATAATAAGGACGATAACAACGATGTTAATGACGATAATAACGACGACATTAACGACGATCATTATGACAAAATAACGACGATATTAACGACCATAATTATGAGGATAATAAGGACGATAACAACGATGTTAATGACGATAATAACGACGACATTAACGACGAATATTATGACAAAATAACGACGATATTAACGATCATAATTATGAGGATAATAAGGACGATAACAACGATGGTAATGACGATAATAACGACGACATTAACGACGATGATTATGACAAAATAACAACGATATTGAAGACGATAATTATGAGAATAATATGGACGATAACAACGATGATAATGTCGATAATAACGACGACATTAACGACGATGATTATGACAAAATAACGGCGATATTTACGACGATAATGTCGATGATAATTAAGACGATAATAACGACGATAATAACGTCGATAACAACGATGATAATGAAGATATTAACGACGATAATAACGACTTTAATTATGATGATAAGATGACGATAATGACGATGATAATTATGACGATAATAACGACGAAAACAACGAAGATAATGACGATAATAACGACGACATTAACGACGATGATTATGACAAAATAACGACGATATTAAGGACGATAATTATGACGATAATAAGGACGATTACAACGATGTTAATGACGATAATAACGACGACATTAACGACGATCATTATGACAAAATAACGACGATATTAACGATCATAATTATGAGGATAATAAGGACGATAACAACGATGGTAATGACGATAATAACGACGACATTAACGACGATGATTATGACAAAATAACGGCGATATTTACGACGATAATGTCGATGATAAATAAGACGATAACAACGACGATAATAACGTCGATAACAACGATGATAATGACGATATTAACGACGATAATAACGACTTTAATTATGATGATAAGATGACGATAATGACGATGATAATTATGACGATAATAACGACGAAAACAACGAAGATAATGACGATAATAACGACGACATTAACGACGATGATTATGACAAAATAACGACGATATTAACGATCATAATTATGAGGATAATAAGGACGATAACAACGATGGTAATGACGATAATAACGACGACATTAACGACGATGATTATGACAAAATAACGACGATATTGAAGACGATAATTATGAGAATAATATGGACGATAACAACGATGATAATGTCGATAATAACGACGACATTAACGACGATGATTATGACAAAATAACGGCGATATTTACGACGATAATGACGATGATAATTAAGACGATAATAACGACGATAATAACGTCGATAACAACGATGATAATGAAGATATTAACGACGATAATAACGACTTTAATTATGATGATAAGATGACGATAATGACGATGATAATTATGACGATAATAACGACGAAAACAACGAAGATAATGACGATAATAACGACGACATTAACGACGATGATTATGACAAAATAACGACGATATTAAGGACGATAATTATGACGATAATAAGGACGATTACAACGATGATAATGACGATATTAACGACGATATTAACGACGATAACAACGAAGATAATAACGACGATAACAACGAAGATAATGACGATAATAACGACGACATTAACGACGATGATCATGACAAAATAACGACGATATTTACGACCATAATTATGAGGATAATAAGGACGATAACAACGATGGTAATGACGATAATAACGACGACATTAACGACGATGATTATGACAAAATAACGACGATAATTATGAGGATAATAAGGACGATATCAACGATGGTAATGACGATAATAACGACGATATTAACGACGATAAAAAAGAAGATAATGACGATAATAACGACGACATTAACGACGATGATTATGACAAAATAACGACGATAATTATGAGGATAATAAGGACGATATCAACGATGATAATGTCGATAATAACGACGACATTAACGACGATGATTATGACAAAATAACGATGATAATTATGAGGATAATAAGGACGATATCAACGATTGTAATGACGATAATAACGACGATATTAACGACGATAATAACGACGATAAAAAGAAGATAATGACGATAATAAAACGACATTAACGACGATGAATATGACAAAATATCGAGGATATTAACGACGATAACAACGATGATAATGACGATATTAACGACGATATTAACGATGATGATTGTGACAAAATAACGATGATATTAACGACGATAATAATGAGGATAATATGGACGATAACAACGATGGTAATGACGATAATAACGATGATATTAACGACGATATAAAAGAAGATAATGACGATAATAACGACGACATTAACGACGATGATTGTGACAAAATATCGAGGATATTAACGACGATAACAACGATGATAATGACGATATTAACGACGATATTAACGACGATGATTGTGACAAAATAACGATGATATTAACTACGATAATAATGAGGATAATATGGACGATAACAACGATGGTAATGACGATAATAACGACGATATTAACGACGATAAAAAAGAAGATAATGACGATAATAACGACGACATTAACGACGATGATTATGACAAAATAACGAGGATATTAACGACGATAACAACGATGATTATGACAAAATAACGACGATATTGACGACGATAATAACGACGATAAAAAGAAGATAATGACTATAATATCGACGATATTAACGACGAAAATTATGAGGATAATAAGTATGATAACAACGATGATAATGACGATATTAACGACGATAATGACGACTATAATTATGATGTAAAAACGACGATAATGACGATGATAATTATGACGATAATAACGACGATAACAACGAAGATAATGACGATAATATCGACGACATTAACGACGATGATTATGACAAAATAACGACGATATTAAGGACGATAATTATGAGGATAATAAGGACGATAACAACGATGATAATGACGATATTAACGACAATATTAACGACGATGATTGTGACAAAATAACGACGATATTAACGACGATAATTATGAGGATAATATGGACGATAACAACGATGGTAATGACGATAATAACGACGATATTTACGACGATATAAAAGAAGATAATGACGATAATAACAACGACATTAACGACGATGATTATGACAAAATAACGAGGATATTAACGACGATAATAACGACGATAACAACGATGATAATGACGATATTACGACGATAATAACGACGATAATTATGACGATAACAACGAAGATAATGACGATAATAACGACGACATTAACGACGATGATTATGACGATATTAACGACGATATTAACGACCATAATTATGAGGATAATAATGACGATAACAACGATGTTAATGACGATAATAACGACGACATTAACGACGATCATTATGACAAAATAACGACGATATTAACGACCATAATTATGAGGATAATAAGGACGATAACAACGATGTTAATGACGATAATAACGACGACATTAACGACGAATATTATGACAAAATAACGACGATATTAACGATCATAATTATGAGGATAATAAGGACGATAACAACGATGGTAATGACGATAATAACGACGACATTAACGACGATGATTATGACAAAATAACAACGATATTGAAGACGATAATTATGAGAATAATATGGACGATAACAACGATGATAATGTCGATAATAACGACGACATTAACGACGATGATTATGACAAAATAACGGCGATATTTACGACGATAATGTCGATGATAATTAAGACGATAATAACGACGATAATAACGTCGATAACAACGATGATAATGAAGATATTAACGACGATAATAACGACTTTAATTATGATGATAAGATGACGATAATGACGATGATAATTATGACGATAATAACGACGAAAACAACGAAGATAATGACGATAATAACGACGACATTAACGACGATGATTATGACAAAATAACGACGATATTAAGGACGATAATTATGACGATAATAAGGACGATTACAACGATGTTAATGACGATAATAACGACGACATTAACGACGATCATTATGACAAAATAACGACGATATTAACGATCATAATTATGAGGATAATAAGGACGATAACAACGATGGTAATGACGATAATAACGACGACATTAACGACGATGATTATGACAAAATAACGGCGATATTTACGACGATAATGTCGATGATAAATAAGACGATAACAACGACGATAATAACGTCGATAACAACGATGATAATGACGATATTAACGACGATAATAACGACTTTAATTATGATGATAAGATGACGATAATGACGATGATAATTATGACGATAATAACGACGAAAACAACGAAGATAATGACGATAATAACGACGACATTAACGACGATGATTATGACAAAATAACGACGATATTAACGATCATAATTATGAGGATAATAAGGACGATAACAACGATGGTAATGACGATAATAACGACGACATTAACGACGATGATTATGACAAAATAACGACGATATTGAAGACAATAATTATGAGAATAATATGGACGATAACAACGATGATAATGTCGATAATAACGACGACATTAACGACGATGATTATGACAAAATAACGATGATAATTATGAGGATAATAAGGACGATATCAACGATTGTAATGACGATAATAACGACGATATTAACGACGATAATAACGACGATAAAAAGAAGATAATGACGATAATAAAACGACATTAACGACGATGAATATGACAAAATATCGAGGATATTAACGACGATAACAACGATGATAATGACGATATTAACGACGATATTAACGATGATGATTGTGACAAAATAACGATGATATTAACGACGATAATAATGAGGATAATATGGACGATAACAACGATGGTAATGACGATAATAACGATGATATTAACGACGATATAAAAGAAGATAATGACGATAATAACGACGACATTAACGACGATGATTGTGACAAAATATCGAGGATATTAACGACGATAACAACGATGATAATGACGATATTAACGACGATATTAACGACGATGATTGTGACAAAATAACGATGATATTAACTACGATAATAATGAGGATAATATGGACGATAACAACGATGGTAATGACGATAATAACGACGATATTAACGACGATAAAAAAGAAGATAATGACGATAATAACGACGACATTAACGACGATGATTATGACAAAATAACGAGGATATTAACGACGATAACAACGATGATTATGACGATAGTAACGACGATATTAACGACGATAATAACGACGATAAAAAGAAGATAATGACTATAATATCGACGATATTAACGACGAAAATTATGAGGATAATAAGTATGATAACAACGATGATAATGACGATATTAACGACGATAATGACGACTATAATTATGATGTAAAAACGACGATAATGACGATGATAATTATGACGATAATAACGACGATAACAACGAAGATAATGACGATAATATCGACGACATTAACGACGATGATTATGACAAAATAACGACGATATTAAGGACGATAATTATGAGGATAATAAGGACGATAACAACGATGATAATGACGATATTAACGACAATATTAACGACGATGATTGTGACAAAATAACGACGATATTAACGACGATAATTATGAGGATAATATGGACGATAACAACGATGGTAATGACGATAATAACGACGATATTTACGACGATATAAAAGAAGATAATGACGATAATAACAACGACATTAACGACGATGATTATGACAAAATAACGAGGATATTAACGACGATAATAACGACGATAACAACGATGATAATGACGATATTACGACGATAATAAGGACGATAATTATGACGATAACAACGAAGATAATGACGATAATAACGACGACATTAACGACGATGATTATGACAAAATAACGACGATATTAACGACCATAATTATGAGGATAATAAGGACGATAACAACGATGTTAATGACGATAATAACGACGACATTAACGACGATCATTATGACAAAATAACGACGATATTAACGACCATAATTATGAGGATAATAAGGACGATAACAACGATGTTAATGACGATAATAACGACGACATTAACGACGAATATTATGACAAAATAACGACGATATTAACGATCATAATTATGAGGATAATAAGGACGATAACAACGATGGTAATGACGATAATAACGACGACATTAACGACGATGATTATGACAAAATAACAACGATATTGAAGACGATAATTATGAGAATAATATGGACGATAACAACGATGATAATGTCGATAATAACGACGACATTAACGACGATGATTATGACAAAATAACGGCGATATTTACGACGATAATGTCGATGATAATTAAGACGATAATAACGACGATAATAACGTCGATAACAACGATGATAATGAAGATATTAACGACGATAATAACGACTTTAATTATGATGATAAGATGACGATAATGACGATGATAATTATGACGATAATAACGACGAAAACAACGAAGATAATGACGATAATAACGACGACATTAACGACGATGATTATGACAAAATAACGACGATATTAAGGACGATAATTATGACGATAATAAGGACGATTACAACGATGTTAATGACGATAATAACGACGACATTAACGACGATCATTATGACAAAATAACGACGATATTAACGATCATAATTATGAGGATAATAAGGACGATAACAACGATGGTAATGACGATAATAACGACGACATTAACGACGATGATTATGACAAAATAACGGCGATATTTACGACGATAATGTCGATGATAAATAAGACGATAACAACGACGATAATAACGTCGATAACAACGATGATAATGACGATATTAACGACGATAATAACGACTTTAATTATGATGATAAGATGACGATAATGACGATGATAATTATGACGATAATAACGACGAAAACAACGAAGATAATGACGATAATAACGACGACATTAACGACGATGATTATGACAAAATAACGACGATATTAACGATCATAATTATGAGGATAATAAGGACGATAACAACGATGGTAATGACGATAATAACGACGACATTAACGACGATGATTATGACAAAATAACGACGATATTGAAGACGATAATTATGAGAATAATATGGACGATAACAACGATGATAATGTCGATAATAACGACGACATTAACGACGATGATTATGACAAAATAACGGCGATATTTACGACGATAATGTCGATGATAATTAAGACGATAATAACGACGATAATAACGTCGATAACAACGATGATAATGAAGATATTAACGACGATAATAACGACTTTAATTATGATGATAAGATGACGATAATGACGATGATAATTATGACGATAATAACGACGAAAACAACGAAGATAATGACGATAATAACGACGACATTAACGACGATGATTATGACAAAATAACGACGATATTAAGGACGATAATTATGACGATAATAAGGACGATTACAACGATGATAATGACGATATTAACGACGATATTAACGACGATAACAACGAAGATAATAACGACGATAACAACGAAGATAATGACGATAATAACGACGACATTAACGACGATGATCATGACAAAATAACGACGATATTTACGACCATAATTATGAGGATAATAAGGACGATAACAACGATGGTAATGACGATAATAACGACGACATTAACGACGATGATTATGACAAAATAACGACGATAATTATGAGGATAATAAGGACGATATCAACGATGGTAATGACGATAATAACGACGATATTAACGACGATAAAAAAGAAGATAATGACGATAATAACGACGACATTAACGACGATGATTATGACAAAATAACGACGATAATTATGAGGATAATAAGGACGATATCAACGATGATAATGTCGATAATAACGACGACATTAACGACCATGATTATGACAAAATAACGATGATAATTATGAGGATAATAAGGACGATATCAACGATTGTAATGACGATAATAACGACGATATTAACGACGATAATAACGACGATAAAAAGAAGATAATGACGATAATAAAACGACATTAACGACGATGATTATGACAAAATATCGAGGATATTAACGACGATAACAACGATGATAATGACGATATTAACGACGATATTAACGATGATGATTGTGACAAAATAACGATGATATTAACGACGATAATAATGAGGATAATATGGACGATAACAACGATGGTAATGACGATAATAACGATGATATTAACGACGATATAAAAGAAGATAATGACGATAATAACGACGACATTAACGACGATGATTGTGACAAAACAACGACGATATTAACGACGATAATTATGACGATAACAACGAAGATAATGACGATAATAACGACGGCATTAACGACGATGATTATGACAAAATAACGACGATATTAACGACCATAATTATGAGGATAATAAGAACGATAACAACGATGTTAATGACGATAATAACGACGACATTAACGACGATCATTATGACAAAATAACGACGATATTAACGATCATAATTATGAGGATAATAAGGACGATAACAACGATGGTAATGACGATAATAACGACGAAATTAACGACGATGATTATGACAAAATAACAACGATATTGAAGACGATAATTATGAGAATAATATGGACGATAACAACGATGATAATGTCGATAATAACGACGACATTAACGACGATGATTATGACAAAATAACGGCGATATTTACGACGATAATGTCGATGATAATTAAGACGATAATAACGACGATAATAACGTCGATAACAACGATGATAATGAAGATATTAACGACGATAATAACGACTTTAATTATGATGATAAGATGACGATAATGACGATGATAATTATGACGATAATAACGACGAAAACAACGAAGATAATGACGATAATAACGACGACATTAACGACGATGATTATGACAAAATAACGACGATATTAAGGACGATAATTATGACGATAATAAGGACGATTACAACGATGATAATGACGATATTAACGACGATATTAACGACGATAACAACGAAGATAATAACGACGATAACAACGAAGATAATGACGATAATAACGACGACATTAACGACGATGATCATGACAAAATAACGACGATATTTACGACCATAATTATGAGGATAATAAGGACGATAACAACGATGGTAATGACGATAATAACGACGACATTAACGACGATGATTATGACAAAATAACGACGATAATTATGAGGATAATAAGGACGATATCAACGATGGTAATGACGATAATAACGACGATATTAACGACGATAAAAAAGAAGATAATGACGATAATAACGACGACATTAACGACGATGATTATGACAAAATAACGACGATAATTATGAGGATAATAAGGACGATATCAACGATGGTAATGACGATAATAACGACGATATTAACGACGATAAAAAAGAAGATAATGACGATAATAACGACGACATTAACGACGATGATTATGACAAAATAACGAGGATATTAACGACGATAACAACGATGATTATGACGATAGTAACGACGATATTAACGACGATAATAACGACGATAAAAAGAAGATAATGACTATAATATCGACGATATTAACGACGAAAATTATGAGGATAATAAGTATGATAACAACGATGATAATGACGATATTAACGACGATAATGACGACTATAATTATGATGTAAAAACGACGATAATGACGATGATAATTATGACGATAATAACGACGATAACAACGAAGATAATGACGATAATATCGACGACATTAACGACGATGATTATGACAAAATAACGACGATATTAAGGACGATAATTATGACGATAATAAGGACGATAACAACGATGATAATGACGATATTAACGACAATATTAACGACGATGATTGTGACAAAATAACGACGATATTAACGACGATAATTATGAGGATAATATGGACGATAACAACGATGGTAATGACGATAATAACGACGATATTTACGACGATATAAAAGAATATAATGACGATAATAACGACGACATTAACGACGATGATTATGACAAAATAACGAGGATATTAACGACGATAAGAACGACGATAACAACGATGATAATGACGATATTACGACGATAATAACGACGATAATTATGACGATAACAACGAAGATAATGACGATAATAACGACGACATTAACGACGATGATTATGACAAAATAACGACGATATTAACGACCATAATTATGAGGATAATAACGACGAAAACAACGAAGATAATGACGATAATAACGACGACATTAACGACGATGATTATGACAAAATAACGACGATATTAACGACCATAATTATGAGGATAATAAGGACGATAACAACGATGTTAATGACGATAATAACGACGATATTAACGACGATAACAACGAAGATAATAACGACGATAACAACGAAGATAATGACGATAATAACGACGACATTAACGACGATGATCATGACAAAATAACGACGATATTTACGACCATAATTATGAGGATAATAAGGACGATAACAACGATGGTAATGACGATAATAACGACGACATTAACGACGATGATTATGACAAAATAACGACGATAATTATGAGGATAATAAGGACGATATCAACGATGGTAATGACGATAATAACGACGATATTAACGACGATAAAAAAGAAGATAATGACGATAATAACGACGACATTAACGACAATGATTATGACAAAATAACGACGATAATTATGAGGATAATAAGGACGATATCAACGATGATAATGTCGATAATAACGACGACATTAACGACGATGATTATGACAAAATAACGATGATAATTATGAGGATAATAAGGACGATATCAACGATTGTAATGACGATAATAACGACGATATTAACGACGATAATAACGACGATAAAAAGAAGATAATGACGATAATAACGACGACATTAACGACGATGATTATGACAAAATATCGAGGATATTAACGACGATAACAACGATGATAATGACGATATTAACGACGATATTAACGACGATGATTGTGACAAAATAACGATGATATTAACTACGATAATAATGAGGATAATATGGACGATAACAACGATGGTAATGACGATAATAACGACGATATTAACGACGATAAAAAAGAAGATAATGACGATAATAACGACGACATTAACGACGATGATTATGACAAAATAACGAGGATATTAACGACGATAACAACGATGATTATGACGATAGTAACGACGATATTAACGACGATAATAACGACGATAAAAAGAAGATAATGACTATAATATCGACGATATTAACGACGAAAATTATGAGGATAATAAGTATGATAACAACGATGATAATGACGATATTAACGACGATAATGACGACTATAATTATGATGTAAAAACGACGATAATGACGATGATAATTATGACGATAATAACGACGATAACAACGAAGATAATGACGATAATATCGACGACATTAACGACGATGATTATGAGAAAATAACGACGATATTAAGGACGATAATTATGAGGATAATAAGGACGATAACAACGATGATAATGACGATATTAACGACAATATTAACGACGATGATTGTGACAAAATAACGACGATATTAACGACGATAATTATGAGGATAATATGGACGATAACAACGATGGTAATGACGATAATAACGACGATATTTACGACGATATAAAAGAAGATAATGACGATAATAACAACGACATTAACGACGATGATTATGACAAAATAACGAGGATATTAACGACGATAATAACGACGATAACAACGATGATAATGACGATATTACGACGATAATAACGACGATAATTATGACGATAACAACGAAGATAATGACGATAATAACGACGACATTAACGACGATGATTATGACAAAATAACGACGATATTAACGACCATAATTATGAGGATAATAAGGACGATAACAACGATGTTAATGACGATAATAACGACGACATTAACGACGATCATTATGACAAAATAACGACGATATTAACGACCATAATTATGAGGATAATAAGGACGATAACAACGATGTTAATGACGATAATAACGACGACATTAACGACGAATATTATGACAAAATAACGACGATATTAACGATCATAATTATGAGGATAATAAGGACGATAACAACGATGGTAATGACGATAATAACGACGACATTAACGACGATGATTATGACAAAATAACAACGATATTGAAGACGATAATTATGAGAATAATATGGACGATAACAACGATGATAATGTCGATAATAACGACGACATTAACGACGATGATTATGACAAAATAACGGCGATATTTACGACGATAATGTCGATGATAATTAAGACGATAATAACGACGATAATAACGTCGATAACAACGATGATAATGAAGATATTAACGACGATAATAACGACTTTAATTATGATGATAAGATGACGATAATGACGATGATAATTATGACGATAATAACGACGAAAACAACGAAGATAATGACGATAATAACGACGACATTAACGACGATGATTATGACAAAATAACGACGATATTAAGGACGATAATTATGACGATAATAAGGACGATTACAACGATGTTAATGACGATAATAACGACGACATTAACGACGATGATTATGACAAAATAACGACGATATTAACGATCATAATTATGAGGATAATAAGGACGATAACAACGATGGTAATGACGATAATAACGACGACATTAACGACGATGATTATGACAAAATAACGGCGATATTTACGACGATAATGTCGATGATAAATAAGACGATAACAACGACGATAATAACGTCGATAACAACGATGATAATGACGATATTAACGACGATAATAACGACTTTAATTATGATGATAAGATGACGATAATGACGATGATAATTATGACGATAATAACGACGAAAACAACGAAGATAATGACGATAATAACGACGACATTAACGACGATGATTATGACAAAATAACGACGATATTAACGATCATAATTATGAGGATAATAAGGACGATAACAACGATGGTAATGACGATAATGACGACGACATTAACGACGATGATTATGACAAAATAACGACGATAATTATGAGGATAATAAGGACGATATCAACGATGGTAATGACGATAATAACGACGATATTAACGACGATAAAAAAGAAGATAATGACGATAATAACGACGACATTAACGACGATGATTATGACAAAATAACGAGGATATTAACGACGATAACAACGATGATTATGACGATAGTAACGACGATATTAACGACGATAATAACGACGATAAAAAGAAGATAATGACTATAATATCGACGATATTAACGACGAAAATTATGAGGATAATAAGTATGATAACAACGATGATAATGACGATATTAACGACGATAATGACGACTATAATTATGATGTAAAAACGACGATAATGACGATGATAATTATGACGATAATAACGACGATAACAACGAAGATAATGACGATAATATCGACGACATTAACGACGATGATTATGACAAAATAACGACGATATTAAGGACGATAATTATGAGGATAATAAGGACGATAACAACGATGATAATGACGATATTAACGACAATATTAACGACGATGATTGTGACAAAATAACGACGATATTAACGACGATAATTATGAGGATAATATGGACGATAACAACGATGGTAATGACGATAATAACGACGATATTTACGACGATATAAAAGAATATAATGACGATAATAACGACGACATTAACGACGATGATTATGACAAAATAACGAGGATATTAACGACGATAAGAACGACGATAACAACGATGATAATGACGATATTACGACGATAATAACGACGATAATTATGACGATAACAACGAAGATAATGACGATAATAACGACGACATTAACGACGATGATTATGACAAAATAACGACGATATTAACGACCATAATTATGAGGATAATAACGACGAAAACAACGAAGATAATGACGATAATAACGACGACATTAACGACGATGATTATGACAAAATAACGACGATATTAACGACCATAATTATGAGGATAATAAGGACGATAACAACGATGTTAATGACGATAATAACGACGACATTAACGACGATGATTATGACAAAATAACAACGATATTGAAGACGATAATTATGAGAATAATATGGACGATAACAACGATGATAATGTCGATAATAACGACGACATTAACGACGATGATTATGACAAAATAACGGCGATATTTACGACGATAATGTCGATGATAATTAAGACGATAATAACGACGATAATAACGTCGATAACAACGATGATAATGAAGATATTAACGACGATAATAACGACTTTAATTATGATGATAAGATGACGATAATGACGATGATAATTATGACGATAATAACGACGAAAACAACGAAGATAATGACGATAATAACGACGACATTAACGACGATGATTATGACAAAATAACGACGATATTAAGGACGATAATTATGACGATAATAAGGACGATTACAACGATGTTAATGACGATAATAACGACGACATTAACGACGATCATTATGACAAAATAACGACGATATTAACGATCATAATTATGAGGATAATAAGGACGATAACAACGATGGTAATGACGATAATAACGACGACATTAACGACGATGATTATGACAAAATAACGGCGATATTTACGACGATAATGTCGATGATAAATAAGACGATAACAACGACGATAATAACGTCGATAACAACGATGATAATGACGATATTAACGACGATAATAACGACTTTAATTATGATGATAAGATGACGATAATGACGATGATAATTATGACGATAATAACGACGAAAACAACGAAGATAATGACGATAATAACGACGACATTAACGACGATGATTATGACAAAATAACGACGATATTAACGATCATAATTATGAGGATAATAAGGACGATAACAACGATGGTAATGACGATAATAACGACGACATTAACGACGATGATTATGACAAAATAACGACGATAATTATGAGGATAATAAGGACGATATCAACGATGGTAATGACGATAATAACGACGATATTAACGACGATAAAAAAGAAGATAATGACGATAATAACGACGACATTAACGACGATGATTATGACAAAATAACGAGGATATTAACGACGATAACAACGATGATTATGACGATAGTAACGACGATATTAACGACGATAATAACGACGATAAAAAGAAGATAATGACTATAATATCGACGATATTAACGACGAAAATTATGAGGATAATAAGTATGATAACAACGATGATAATGACGATATTAACGACGATAATGACGACTATAATTATGATGTAAAAACGACGATAATGACGATGATAATTATGACGATAATAACGACGATAACAACGAAGATAATGACGATAATATCGACGACATTAACGACGATGATTATGACAAAATAACGACGATATTAAGGACGATAATTATGAGGATAATAAGGACGATAACAACGATGATAATGACGATATTAACGACAATATTAACGACGATGATTGTGACAAAATAACGACGATATTAACGACGATAATTATGAGGATAATATGGACGATAACAACGATGGTAATGACGATAATAACGACGATATTTACGACGATATAAAAGAATATAATGACGATAATAACGACGACATTAACGACGATGATTATGACAAAATAACGAGGATATTAACGACGATAAGAACGACGATAACAACGATGATAATGACGATATTACGACGATAATAACGACGATAATTATGACGATAACAACGAAGATAATGACGATAATAACGACGACATTAACGACGATGATTATGACAAAATAACGACGATATTAACGACCATAATTATGAGGATAATAACGACGATAACAACGAAGATAATGACGATAATAACGACGACATTAACGACGATGATTATGACAAAATAACGACGATATTAACGACGATAATTATGAGGATAATAAGGACGATAACAACGATGATAATGACGATAATAACGACGATAATAACGACGATAACAACGAAGATAATAACGACGATAACAACGAAGATAATGACGATAATAACGACGACATTAACGACGATGATCATGACAAAATAACGACGATATTTACGACCATAATTATGAGGATAATAAGGACGATAACAACGATGGTAATGACGATAATAACGACGACATTAACGACGATGATTATGACAAAATAACGACGATAATTATGAGGATAATAAGGACGATATCAACGATGGTAATGACGATAATAACGACGATATTAACGACGATAAAAAAGAAGATAATGACGATAATAACGACGACATTAACGACGATGATTATGACAAAATAACGACGATAATTATGAGGATAATAAGGACGATATCAACGATGATAATGACGATAATAACGACGACATTAACGACGATGATTATGACAAAATAACGATGATAATTATGAGGATAATAAGGACGATATCAACGATTGTAATGACGATAATAACGACGATATTAACGACGATAATAACGACGATAAAAAGAAGATAATGACGATAATAACGACGACATTAACGACGATGATTATGACAAAATAACGAGGATATTAACGACGATAACAACGATGATAATGACGATATTAACGACGATATTAACGACGATGATTGTGACAAAATAACGATGATATTAACTACGATAATAATGAGGATAATATGGACGATAACAACGATGGTAATGACGATAATAACGACGATATTAACGACGATAAAAAAGAAGATAATGACGATAATAACGACGACATTAACGACGATGATTATGACAAAATAACGAGGATATTAACGACGATAACAACGATGATTATGACGATAGTAACGACGATATTAACGACGATAATAACGACGATAAAAAGAAGATAATGACTATAATATCGACGATATTAACGACGAAAATTATGAGGATAATAAGTATGATAACAACGATGATAATGACGATATTAACGACGATAATGACGACTATAATTATGATGTAAAAACGACGATAATGACGATGATAATTATGACGATAATAACGACGATAACAACGAAGATAATGACGATAATATCGACGACATTAACGACGATGATTATGACAAAATAACGACGATATTAACGACGATAATTATGAGGATAATAAGGACGATAACAACGATGATAATGACGATATTAACGACAATATTAACGACGATGATTGTGACAAAATAACGACGATATTAACGACGATAATTATGAGGATAATATGGACGATAACAACGATGGTAATGACGATAATAACGACGATATTTACGACGATATAAAAGAAGATAATGACGATAATAACAACGACATTAACGACGATGATTATGACAAAATAACGAGGATATTAACGACGATAATAACGACGATAACAACGATGATAATGACGATATTACGACGATAATAACGACGATAATTATGACGATAACAACGAAGATAATGACGATAATAACGACGACATTAACGACGATGATTATGACAAAATAACGACGATATTAACGACCATAATTATGAGGATAATAATGACGATAACAACGATGTTAATGACGATAATAACGACGACATTAACGACGATCATTATGACAAAATAACGACGATATTAACGACCATAATTATGAGGATAATAAGGACGATAACAACGATGTTAATGACGATAATAACGACGACATTAACGACGATTATTATGACAAAATAACGACGATATTAACGATCATAATTATGAGGATAATAAGGACGATAACAACGATGGTAATGACGATAATAACGACGACATTAACGACGATGATTATGACAAAATAACAACGATATTGAAGACGATAATTATGAGAATAATATGGACGATAACAACGATGATAATGTCGATAATAACGACGACATTAACGACGATGATTATGACAAAATAACGGCGATATTTACGACGATAATGTCGATGATAATTAAGACGATAATAACGACGATAATAACGTCGATAACAACGATGATAATGAAGATATTAACGACGATAATAACGACTTTAATTATGATGATAAGATGACGATAATGACGATGATAATTATGACGATAATAACGACGAAAACAACGAAGATAATGACGATAATAACGACGACATTAACGACGATGATTATGACAAAATAACGACGATATTAAGGACGATAATTATGACGATAATAAGGACGATTACAACGATGTTAATGACGATAATAACGACGACATTAACGACGATCATTATGACAAAATAACGACGATATTAACGATCATAATTATGAGGATAATAAGGACGATAACAACGATGGTAATGACGATAATAACGACGACATTAACGACGATGATTATGACAAAATAACGGCGATATTTACGACGATAATGTCGATGATAAATAAGACGATAACAACGACGATAATAACGTCGATAACAACGATGATAATGACGATATTAACGACGATAATAACGACTTTAATTATGATGATAAGATGACGATAATGACGATGATAATTATGACGATAATAACGACGAAAACAACGAAGATAATGACGATAATAACGACGACATTAACGACGATGATTATGACAAAATAACGACGATATTAAGGACGATAATTATGACGATAATAAGGACGATTACAACGATGATAATGACGATATTAACGACGATATTAACGACGATAACAACGAAGATAATAACGACGATAACAACGAAGATAATGACGATAATAACGACGACATTAACGACGATGATCATGACAAAATAACGACGATATTTACGACCATAATTATGAGGATAATAAGGACGATAACAACGATGGTAATGACGATAATAACGACGACATTAACGACGATGATTATGACAAAATAACGACGATAATTATGAGGATAATAAGGACGATATCAACGATGGTAATGACGATAATAACGACGATATTAACGACGATAAAAAAGAAGATAATGACGATAATAACGACGACATTAACGACGATGATTATGACAAAATAACGACGATAATTATGAGGATAATAAGGACGATATCAACGATGATAATGTCGATAATAACGACGACATTAACGACGATGATTATGACAAAATAACGATGATAATTATGAGGATAATAAGGACGATATCAACGATTGTAATGACGATAATAACGACGATATTAACGACGATAATAACGACGATAAAAAGAAGATAATGACGATAATAACGACGACATTAACGACGATGATTATGACAAAATATCGAGGATATTAACGACGATAACAACGATGATAATGACGATATTAACGACGATATTAACGATGATGATTGTGACAAAATAACGATGATATTAACGACGATAATAATGAGGATAATATGGACGATAACAACGATGGTAATGACGATAATAACGATGATATTAACGACGATATAAAAGAAGATAATGACGATAATAACGACGACATTAACGACGATGATTGTGACAAAACAACGACGATATTAACGACGATAATTATGACGATAACAACGAAGATAATGACGATAATAACGACGGCATTAACGACGATGATTATGACAAAATAACGACGATATTAACGACCATAATTATGAGGATAATAAGAACGATAACAACGATGTTAATGACGATAATAACGACGACATTAACGACGATCATTATGACAAAATAACGACGATATTAACGATCATAATTATGAGGATAATAAGGACGATAACAACGATGGTAATGACGATAATAACGACGAAATTAACGACGATGATTATGACAAAATAACAACGATATTGAAGACGATAATTATGAGAATAATATGGACGATAACAACGATGATAATGTCGATAATAACGACGACATTAACGACGATGATTATGACAAAATAACGGCGATATTTACGACGATAATGTCGATGATAATTAAGACGATAATAACGACGATAATAACGTCGATAACAACGATGATAATGAAGATATTAACGACGATAATAACGACTTTAATTATGATGATAAGATGACGATAATGACGATGATAATTATGACGATAATAACGACGATAACAACGAAGATAATGACGATAATAACGACGACATTAACGACGATGATTATGACAAAATAACGACGATATTAAGGACGATAATTATGACGATAATAAGGACGATTACAACGATGATAATGACGATATTAACGACGATATTAACGACGATAACAACGAAGATAATAACGACGATAACAACGAAGATAATGACGATAATAACGACGACATTAACGACGATGATCATGACAAAATAACGACGATATTTACGACCATAATTATGAGGATAATAAGGACGATAACAACGATGGTAATGACGATAATAACGACGACATTAACGACGATGATTATGACAAAATAACGACGATAATTATGAGGATAATAAGGACGATATCAACGATGGTAATGACGATAATAACGACGATATTAACGACGATAAAAAAGAAGATAATGACGATAATAACGACGACATTAACGACGATGATTATGACAAAATAACGACGATAATTATGAGGATAATAAGGACGATATCAACGATGGTAATGACGATAATAACGACGATATTAACGACGATAAAAAAGAAGATAATGACGATAATAACGACGACATTAACGACGATGATTATGACAAAATAACGAGGATATTAACGACGATAACAACGATGATTATGACGATAGTAACGACGATATTAACGACGATAATAAGGACGATAAAAAGAAGATAATGACTATAATATCGACGATATTAACGACGAAAATTATGAGGATAATAAGTATGATAACAACGATGATAATGACGATATTAACGACGATAATGACGACTATAATTATGATGTAAAAACGACGATAATGACGATGATAATTATGACGATAATAACGACGATAACAACGAAGATAATGACGATAATATCGACGACATTAACGACGATGATTATGACAAAATAACGACGATATTAAGGACGATAATTATGAGGATAATAAGGACGATAACAACGATGATAATGACGATATTAACGACAATATTAACGACGATGATTGTGACAAAATAACGACGATATTAACGACGATAATTATGAGGATAATATGGACGATAACAACGATGGTAATGACGATAATAACGACGATATTTACGACGATATAAAAGAATATAATGACGATAATAACGACGACATTAACGACGATGATTATGACAAAATAACGAGGATATTAACGACGATAAGAACGACGATAACAACGATGATAATGACGATATTACGACGATAATAACGACGATAATTATGACGATAACAACGAAGATAATGACGATAATAACGACGACATTAACGACGATGATTATGACAAAATAACGACGATATTAACGACCATAATTATGAGGATAATAACGACGAAAACAACGAAGATAATGACGATAATAACGACGACATTAACGACGATGATTATGACAAAATAACGACGATATTAACGACCATAATTATGAGGATAATAAGGACGATAACAACGATGTTAATGACGATAATAACGACGATATTAACGACGATAACAACGAAGATAATAACGACGATAACAACGAAGATAATGACGATAATAACGACGACATTAACGACGATGATCATGACAAAATAACGACGATATTTACGACCATAATTATGAGGATAATAAGGACGATAACAACGATGGTAATGACGATAATAACGACGACATTAACGACGATGATTATGACAAAATAACGACGATAATTATGAGGATAATAAGGACGATATCAACGATGGTAATGACGATAATAACGACGATATTAACGACGATAAAAAAGAAGATAATGACGATAATAACGACGACATTAACGACGATGATTATGACAAAATAACGACGATAATTATGAGGATAATAAGGACGATATCAACGATGATAATGTCGATAATAACGACGACATTAACGACGATGATTATGACAAAATAACGATGATAATTATGAGGATAATAAGGACGATATCAACGATTGTAATGACGATAATAACGACGATATTAACGAAGATAATAACGACGATAAAAAGAAGATAATGACGATAATAACGACGACATTAACGACGATGATTATGACAAAATATCGAGGATATTAACGACGATAACAACGATGATAATGACGATATTAACGACGATATTAACGACGATGATTGTGACAAAATAACGATGATATTAACTACGATAATAATGAGGATAATATGGACGATAACAACGATGGTAATGACGATAATAACGACGATATTAACGACGATAAAAAAGAAGATAATGACGATAATAACGACGACATTAACGACGATGATTATGACAAAATAACGAGGATATTAACGACGATAACAACGATGATTATGACGATAGTAACGACGATATTAACGACGATAATAACGACGATAAAAAGAAGATAATGACTATAATATCGACGATATTAACGACGAAAATTATGAGGATAATAAGTATGATAACAACGATGATAATGACGATATTAACGACGATAATGACGACTATAATTATGATGTAAAAACGACGATAATGACGATGATAATTATGACGATAATAACGACGATAACAACGAAGATAATGACGATAATATCGACGACATTAACGACGATGATTATGAGAAAATAACGACGATATTAAGGACGATAATTATGAGGATAATAAGGACGATAACAACGATGATAATGACGATATTAACGACAATATTAACGACGATGATTGTGACAAAATAACGACGATATTAACGACGATAATTATGAGGATAATATGGACGATAACAACGATGGTAATGACGATAATAACGACGATATTTACGACGATATAAAAGAAGATAATGACGATAATAACAACGACATTAACGACGATGATTATGACAAAATAACGAGGATATTAACGACGATAATAACGACGATAACAACGATGATAATGACGATATTACGACGATAATAACGACGATAATTATGACGATAACAACGAAGATAATGACGATAATAACGACGACATTAACGACGATGATTATGACAAAATAACGACGATATTAACGACCATAATTATGAGGATAATAATGACGATAACAACGATGTTAATGACGATAATAACGACGACATTAACGACGATCATTATGACAAAATAACGACGATATTAACGACCATAATTATGAGGATAATAAGGACGATAACAACGATGTTAATGACGATAATAACGACGACATTAACGACGAATATTATGACAAAATAACGACGATATTAACGATCATAATTATGAGGATAATAAGGACGATAACAACGATGGTAATGACGATAATAACGACGACATTAACGACGATGATTATGACAAAATAACAACGATATTGAAGACGATAATTATGAGAATAATATGGACGATAACAACGATGATAATGTCGATAATAACGACGACATTAACGACGATGATTATGACAAAATAACGGCGATATTTACGACGATAATGTCGATGATAATTAAGACGATAATAACGACGATAATAACGTCGATAACAACGATGATAATGAAGATATTAACGACGATAATAACGACTTTAATTATGATGATAAGATGACGATAATGACGATGATAATTATGACGATAATAACGACGAAAACAACGAAGATAATGACGATAATAACGACGACATTAACGACGATGATTATGACAAAATAACGACGATATTAAGGACGATAATTATGACGATAATAAGGACGATTACAACGATGTTAATGACGATAATAACGACGACATTAACGACGATCATTATGACAAAATAACGACGATATTAACGATCATAATTATGAGGATAATAAGGACGATAACAACGATGGTAATGACGATAATAACGACGACATTAACGACGATGATTATGACAAAATAACGGCGATATTTACGACGATAATGTCGATGATAAATAAGACGATAACAACGACGATAATAACGTCGATAACAACGATGATAATGACGATATTAACGACGATAATAACGACTTTAATTATGATGATAAGATGACGATAATGACGATGATAATTATGACGATAATAACGACGAAAACAACGAAGATAATGACGATAATAACGACGACATTAACGACGATGATTATGACAAAATAACGACGATATTAACGATCATAATTATGAGGATAATAAGGACGATAACAACGATGGTAATGACGATAATAACGACGACATTAACGACGATGATTATGACAAAATAACGACGATAATTATGAGGATAATAAGGACGATATCAACGATGGTAATGACGATAATAACGACGATATTAACGACGATAAAAAAGAAGATAATGACGATAATAACGACGACATTAACGACGATGATTATGACAAAATAACGACGATAATTATGAGGATAATAAGGACGATATCAACGATGATAATGTCGATAATAACGACGACATTAACGACGATGATTATGACAAAATAACGATGATAATTATGCGGATAATAAGGACGATATCAACGATTGTAATGACGATAATAACGACGATATTAACGACGATAATAACGACGATAAAAAAAAGATAATGACGATAATAACGACGACATTAACGACGATGATTATGACAAAATATCGAGGATATTAACGACGATAACAACGATGATAATGACGATATTAACGACGATATTAACGACGATGATTGTGACAAAATAACGATGATATTAACTACGATAATAATGAGGATAATATGGACGATAACAACGATGGTAATGACGATAATAACGACGATATTAACGACGATAAAAAAGAAGATAATGACGATAATAACGACGACATTAACGACGATGATTATGACAAAATAACGAGGATATTAACGACGATAACAACGATGATTATGACGATAGTAACGACGATATTAACGACGATAATAACGACGATAAAAAGAAGATAATGACTATAATATCGACGATATTAACGACGAAAATTATGAGGATAATAAGTATGATAACAACGATGATAATGACGATATTAACGACGATAATGACGACTATAATTATGATGTAAAAACGACGATAATGACGATGATAATTATGACGATAATAACGACGATAACAACGAAGATAATGACGATAATATCGACGACATTAACGACGATGATTATGACAAAATAACGACGATATTAAGGACGATAATTATGAGGATAATAAGGACGATAACAACGATGATAATGACGATATTAACGACAATATTAACGACGATGATTGTGACAAAATAACGACGATATTAACGACGATAATTATGAGGATAATATGGACGATAACAACGATGGTAATGACGATAATAACGACGATATTTACGACGATATAAAAGAAGATAATGACGATAATAACAACGACATTAACGACGATGATTATGACAAAATAACGAGGATATTAACGACGATAATAACGACGATAACAACGATGATAATGACGATATTACGACGATAATAACGACGATAATTATGACGATAACAACGAAGATAATGACGATAATAACGACGACATTAACGACGATGATTATGACAAAATAACGACGATATTAACGACCATAATTATGAGGATAATAATGACGATAACAACGATGTTAATGACGATAATAACGACGACATTAACGACGATCATTATGACAAAATAACGACGATATTAACGACCATAATTATGAGGATAATAAGGACGATAACAACGATGTTAATGACGATAATAACGACGACATTAACGACGAATATTATGACAAAATAACGACGATATTAACGATCATAATTATGAGGATAATAAGGACGATAACAACGATGGTAATGACGATAATAACGACGACATTAACGACGATGATTATGACAAAATAACAACGATATTGAAGACGATAATTATGAGAATAATATGGACGATAACAACGATGATAATGTCGATAATAACGACGACATTAACGACGATGATTATGACAAAATAACGATGATAATTATGAGGATAATAAGGACGATATCAACGATTGTAATGACGATAATAACGACGATAAAAAGAAGATAATGACGATAATAACGACGACATTAACGACGATGATTATGACAAAATATCGAGGATATTAACGACGATAACAACGATGATAATGACGATATTAACGACGATATTAACGACGATGATTGTGACAAAATAACGATGATATTAACGACGATAATAATGAGGATAATATGGACGATAACAACGATGGTAATGACGATAATAACGACGATATTAACGACGATATAAAAGAAGATAATGACGATAATAACGACGACATTAACGACGATGATTATGACAAAATAACGACGATATTAACGACCATAATTATGAGGATAATAAGGACGATAACAACGATGTTAATGACGATAATAACGACGACATTAACGACGATCATTATGACAAAATTACGACGATATTAACGATCATAATTATGAGGATAATAAGGACGATAACAACGATGGTAATGACGATAATAACGACGAAATTAACGACGATGATTATGACAAAATAACAACGATATTGAAGACGATAATTATGAGAATAATATGGACGATAACAACGATGATAATGTCGATAATAACGACGACATTAACGACGATGATAATGACAAAATAACGGCGATATTTACGACGATAATGTCGATGATAATTAAGACGATAATAACGACGATAATAACGTCGATAACAACGATGATAATGAAGATATTAACGACGATAATAACGACTTTAATTATGATGATAAGATGACGATAATGACGATGATAATTATGACGATAATAACGACGAAAACAACGAAGATAATGACGATAATAACGACGACATTAACGACGATGATTATGACAAAATAACGACGATATTAAGGACGATAATTATGACGATAATAAGGACGATTACAACGATGATAATGACGATATTAACGACGATATTAACGACGATAACAACGAAGATAATAACGACGATAACAACGAAGATAATGACGATAATAATGACGACATTAACGACGATGATCATGACAAAATAACGACGATATTTACGACCATAATTATGAGGATAATAAGGACGATAACAACGATGGTAATGACGATAATAACGACGACATTAACGACGATGATTATGACAAAATAACGACGATAATTATGAGGATAATAAGGACGATATCAACGATGGTAATGACGATAATAACGACGATATTAACGACGATAAAAAAAAAGTTAATGACGATAATAACGACGACATTAACGACGATGATTATGACAAAATAACGACGATAATTATGAGGATAATAAGGACGATATCAACGATGGTAATGACGATAATAACGACGATATTAACGACGATAAAAAAGAAGATAATGACGATAATAACGACGACATTAACGACGATGATTATGACAAAATAACGAGGATATTAACGACGATAACAACGATGATTATGACGATAGTAACGACGATATTAACGACGATAATAACGACGATAAAAAGAAGATAATGACTATAATATCGACGATATTAACGACGAAAATTATGAGGATAATAAGTATGATAACAACGATGATAATGACGATATTAACGACGATAATGACGACTATAATTATGATGTAAAAACGACGATAATGACGATGATAATTATGACGATAATAACGACGATAACAACGAAGATAATGACGATAATATCGACGACATTAACGACGATGATTATGACAAAATAACGACGATATTAAGGACGATAATTATGAGGATAATAAGGACGATAACAACGATGATAATGACGATATTAACGACAATATTAACGACGATGATTGTGACAAAATAACGACGATATTAACGACGATAATTATGAGGATAATATGGACGATAACAACGATGGTAATGACGATAATAACGACGATATTTACGACGATATAAAAGAAGATAATGACGATAATAACGACGACATTAACGACGATGATTATGACAAAATAACGAGGATATTAACGACGATAAGAACGACGATAACAACGATGATAATGACGATATTACGACGATAATAACGACGATAATTATGACGATAACAACGAAGATAATGACGATAATAACGACGACATTAACGACGATGATTATGACAAAATAACGACGATATTAACGACCATAATTATGAGGATAATAAGGACGATAACAACGATGTTAATGACGATAATAACGACGACATTAACGACGATCATTATGACAAAATAACGACGATATTAACGATCATAATTATGAGGATAATAAGGACGATAACAACGATGGTAATGACGATAATAACGACGACATTAACGACGATGATTATGACAAAATAACAACGATATTGAAGACGATAATTATGAGAATAATATGGACGATAACAACGATGATAATGTCGATAATAACGACGACATTAACGACGATGATTATGACAAAATAACGGCGATATTTACGACGATAATGTCGATGATAATTAAGACGATAATAACGACGATAATAACGTCGATAACAACGATGATAATGAAGATATTAACGACGATAATAACGACTTTAATTATGATGATAAGATGACGATAATGACGATGATGATTATGACGATAATAACGACGAAAACAACGAAGATAATGACGATAATAACGACGACATTAACGACGATGATTATGACAAAATAACGACGATATTAACGACCATAATTATGAGGATAATAAGGACGATAACAACGATGTTAATGACGATAATAACGACGACATTAACGACGATGATTTTGACAAAATAACGACGATAATTATGAGGATAATAAGGACGATATCAACGATGGTAATGACGATAATAACGACGATATTAACGACGATAAAAAAGAAGATAATGACGATAATAACGACGACATTAACGACGATGATTATGACAAAATAACGACGATAATTATGAGGATAATAAGGACGATATCAACGATGATAATGTCGATAATAACGACGACATTAACGACGATGATTATGACAAAATAACGATGATAATTATGAGGATAATAAGGACGATATCAACGATTGTAATGACGATAATAACGACGATATTAACGACGATAATAACGACGATAAAAAGAAGATAATGACGATAATAACGACGACATTAACGACGATGATTATGACAAAATATCGAGGATATTAACGACGATAACAACGATGATAATGACGATATTAACGACGATATTAACGACGATGATTGTGACAAAATAACGATGATATTAACGACGATAATAATGAGGATAATATGGACGATAACAACGATGGTAATGACGATAATAACGACGATATTAACGACGATATAAAAGAAGATAATGACGATAATAACGACGACATTAACGACGATGATTATGACAAAACAACGACGATATTAACGACGATAATTATGACGATAACAACGAAGATAATGACGATAATAACGACGACATTAACGACGATGATTATGACAAAATAACGACGATATTAACGACCATAATTATGAGGATAATAAGGACGATAACAACGATGTTAATGACGATAATAACGACGACATTAACGACGATCATTATGACAAAATAACGACGATATTAACGATCATAATTATGAGGATAATAAGGACGATAACAACGATGGTAATGACGATAATAACGACGAAATTAACGACGATGATTATGACAAAATAACAACGATATTGAAGACGATAATTATGAGAATAATATGGACGATAACAACGATGATAATGTCGATAATAACGACGACATTAACGACGATGATAATGACAAAATAACGGCGATATTTACGACGATAATGTCGATGATAATTAAGACGATAATAACGACGATAATAACGTCGATAACAACGATGATAATGAAGATATTAACGACGATAATAACGACTTTAATTATGATGATAAGATGACGATAATGACGATGATAATTATGACGATAATAACGACGAAAACAACGAAGATAATGACGATAATAACGACGACATTAACGACGATGATTATGACAAAATAACGACGATATTAAGGACGATAATTATGACGATAATAAGGACGATTACAACGATGATAATGACGATATTAACGACGATATTAACGACGATAACAACGAAGATAATAACGACGATAACAACGAAGATAATGACGATAATAACGACGACATTAACGACGATGATCATGACAAAATAACGACGATATTTACGACCATAATTATGAGGATAATAAGGACGATAACAACGATGGTAATGACGATAATAACGACGACATTAACGACGATGATTATGACAAAATAACGACGATAATTATGAGGATAATAAGGACGATATCAACGATGGTAATGACGATAATAACGACGATATTAACGACGATAAAAAAGAAGATAATGACGATAATAACGACGACATTAACGACGATGATTATGACAAAATAACGACGATAATTATGAGGATAATAAGGACGATATCAACGATGGTAATGACGATAATAACGACGATATTAACGACGATAATAACGACGATAAAAAGAAGATAATGACGATAATAACGACGACATTAACGACGATGATTATGACAAAATATCGAGGATATTACCGACGATAACAACGATGATAATGACGATATTAACGACGATATTAACGACGATGATTGTGACAAAATAACGATGATATTAACGACGATAATTATGAGGATAATATGGACGATAACAACGATGGTAATGACGATAATAACGACGATATTAACGACGATATAAAAGAAGATAATGACGATAATAAAGACGACATTAACGACGATGATTGTGACAAAACAACGACGATATTAAGGACGATAATTATGAGGATAATAAGGACGATAACAACGATGATAATGACGATATTAACGACGATAATGACGACGATATTAACGACGATAATAAAGACGATAAAAACGAAGATATTGACGATAAAAACGACGACATTAACGACGATGATTATGACAAAATAACGACGATATTAACGACGATAATTATGAGGATAATAAGGACGATAACAACGATGATAATGACGATAATAACGACGACTTTAACGACGATGATTGTGACAAAATAACGACGATAATAACGACGATAATTATGAGGATAATAAGGACGATAACAACGATGGTAATGACGATAATAACGACGATAACAACGAAAATAATGACGATAATAACGACGACATTAACGACGATGATCATGACAAAATAACGACGATATTTACGACCATAATTATGAGGATAATAAGGACGATAACAACGATGTTAATGACGATAATAACGACGACATTAACGACGATCATTATGACAAAATAACGACGATTTTAACGACCATAATTATGAGGATAATAAGGACGATAACAACGAAGGTAATGACGATAATAACGACGACATTAACGACGATGATTATGACAAAATAACGACGATAATTATGAGGATAATAAGGACGATATCAACGATGGTAATGACGATAATAACGACGATATTAACGACGATAAAAAAGAAGATAATGACGATAATAACGACGACATTAACGACGATGATTATGACAAAATAACGACGATAATTATGAGGATAATAAGGACGATATCAACGATGGTAATGACGATAATAACGACGATATTAACGACGATAAAAAAGAAGATAATCACGATAATAACGACGACATTAACGACGATGATTATGACAAAATAACGAGGATATTAACGACGATAACAACGATGATTATGACGATAGTAACGACGATATTAACGACGATAATAACGACGATAAAAAGAAGATAATGACTATAATATCGACGATATTAACGACGAAAATTATGAGGATAATAAGTATGATAACAACGATGATAATGACGATATTAACGACGATAATGACGACTATAATTATAATGTAAAAACGACGATAATGACGATGATAATTATGACGATAATAACGACGATAACAACGAAGATAATGACGATAATATCGACGACATTAACGACGATGATTATGACAAAATAACGACGATATTAAGGACGATAATTATGAGGATAATAAGGACGATAACAACGATGATAATGACGATATTAACGACAATATTAACGACGATGATTGTGACAAAATAACGACGATATTAACGACGATAATTATGAGTATAATATGGACGATAACAACGATGGTAATGACGATAATAACGACGATATTTACGACGATATAAAAGAAGATAATGACGATAATAACGACGACATTAACGACGATGATTATGACAAAATAACGAGGATATTAACGACGATAATAACGACGATAACAACGATGATAATGACGATATTACGACGATAATAACGACGATAATTATGACGATAACAACGAAGATAAAGACGATAATAACGACGACATTAACGACGATGATTATGACAAAATAACGGCGATATTTACGACGATAATGTCGATGATAATTAAGACGATAATAACGACGATAATAACGTCGATAACAACGATGATAATGAAGATATTAACGACGATAATAACGACTTTAATTATGATGATAAGATGACGATAATGACGATGATAATTATGACGATAATAACGACGAAAACAACGAAGATAATGACGATAATAACGACGACATTAACGACGATGATTATGACAAAATAACGACGATAATTATGAGGATAATAAGGACGATATCAACGATGGTAATGACGATAATAACGACGATATTAACGACGATAAAAAAGAAGATAATGACGATAATAACGACGACATTAACGACGATGATTATGACAAAATAACGACGATAATTATGAGGATAATAAGGACGATATCAACGATGATAATGTCGATAATAACGACGACATTAACGACGATGATTATGACAAAATAACGATGATAATTATGAGGATAATAAGGACGATATCAACGATTGTAATGACGATAATAACGACGATATTAACGACGATAATAACGACGATAAAAAGAAGATAATGACGATAATAACGACGACATTAACGACGATGATTATGACAAAATATCGAGGATATTAACGACGATAACAACGATGATAATGACGATATTAACGACGATATTAACGACGATGATTGTGACAAAATAACGATGATATTAACGACGATAATAATGAGGATAATATGGACGATAACAACGATGGTAATGACGATAATAACGACGATATTAACGACGATATAAAAGAAGATAATGACGATAATAACGACGACATTAACGACGATGATTGTGACAAAACAACGACGATATTAACGACGATAATTATGACGATAACAACGAAGATAATGACGATAATAACGACGACATTAACGACGATGATTATGACAAAATAACGACGATATTAACGACCATAATTATGAGGATAATAAGGACGATAACAACGATGTTAATGACGATAATAACGACGACATTAACGACGATCATTATGACAAAATAACGACGATATTAACGATCATAATTATGAGGATAATAAGGACGATAACAACGATGGTAATGACGATAATAACGACGAAATTAACGACGATGATTATGACAAAATAACAACGATATTGAAGACGATAATTATGAGAATAATATGGACGATAACAACGATGATAATGTCGATAATAACGACGACATTAACGACGATGATAATGACAAAATAACGGCGATATTTACGACGATAATGTCGATGATAATTAAGACGATAATAACGACGATAATAACGTCGATAACAACGATGATAATGAAGATATTAACGACGATAATAACGACTTTAATTATGATGATAAGATGACGATAATGACGATGATAATTATGACGATAATAACGACGAAAACAACGAAGATAATGACGATAATAACGACGACATTAACGACGATGATTATGACAAAATAACGACGATATTAAGGACGATAATTATGACGATAATAAGGACGATTACAACGATGATAATGACGATATTAACGACGATATTAACGACGATATAAAAGAAGATAATGACGATAATAAAGACGACATTAACGACGATGATTGTGACAAAACAACGACGATATTAAGGACGATAATTATGAGGATAATAAGGACGATAACAACGATGATAATGACGATATTAACGACGATAATGACGACGATATTAACGACGATAATAAAGACGATAAAAACGAAGATATTGACGATAAAAACGACGACATTAACGACGATGATTATGACAAAATAACGACGATATTAACGACGATAATTATGAGGATAATAAGGACGATAACAACGATGATAATGACGATAATAACGACGACTTTAACGACGATGATTGTGACAAAATAACGACGATAATAACGACGATAATTATGAGGATAATAAGGACGATAACAACGATGGTAATGACGATAATAACGACGATAACAACGAAAATAATGACGATAATAACGACGACATTAACGACGATGATCATGACAAAATAACGACGATATTTACGACCATAATTATGAGGATAATAAGGACGATAACAACGATGTTAATGACGATAATAACGACGACATTAACGACGATCATTATGACAAAATAACGACGATTTTAACGACCATAATTATGAGGATAATAAGGACGATAACAACGAAGGTAATGACGATAATAACGACGACATTAACGACGATGATTATGACAAAATAACGACGATAATTATGAGGATAATAAGGACGATATCAACGATGGTAATGACGATAATAACGACGATATTAACGACGATAAAAAAGAAGATAATGACGATAATAACGACGACATTAACGACGATGATTATGACAAAATAACGACGATAATTATGAGGATAATAAGGACGATATCAACGATGGTAATGACGATAATAACGACGATATTAACGACGATAAAAAAGAAGATAATCACGATAATAACGACGACATTAACGACGATGATTATGACAAAATAACGAGGATATTAACGACGATAACAACGATGATTATGACGATAGTAACGACGATATTAACGACGATAATAACGACGATAAAAAGAAGATAATGACTATAATATCGACGATATTAACGACGAAAATTATGAGGATAATAAGTATGATAACAACGATGATAATGACGATATTAACGACGATAATGACGACTATAATTATAATGTAAAAACGACGATAATGACGATGATAATTATGACGATAATAACGACGATAACAACGAAGATAATGACGATAATATCGACGACATTAACGACGATGATTATGACAAAATAACGACGATATTAAGGACGATAATTATGAGGATAATAAGGACGATAACAACGATGATAATGACGATATTAACGACAATATTAACGACGATGATTGTGACAAAATAACGACGATATTAACGACGATAATTATGAGGATAATATGGACGATAACAACGATGGTAATGACGATAATAACGACGATATTAACGACGATAAAAAAGAAGATAATGACGATAATAACGACGACATTAACGACGATGATTATGACAAAATAACGAGGATATTAACGACGATAATAACGACGATAACAACGATGATAATGACGATATTACGACGATAATAACGACGATAATTATGACGATAACAACGAAGATAAAGACGATAATAACGACGACATTAACGACGATGATTATGACAAAATAACGGCGATATTTACGACGATAATGTCGATGATAATTAAGACGATAATAACGACGATAATAACGTCGATAACAACGATGATAATGAAGATATTAACGACGATAATAACGACTTTAATTATGATGATAAGATGACGATAATGACGATGATAATTATGACGATAATAACGACGAAAACAACGAAGATAATGACGATAATAACGACGACATTAACGACGATGATTATGACAAAATAACGACGATATTAACGACCATAATTATGAGGATAATAAGGACGATAACAACGATGTTAATGACGATAATAACGACGATATTAACGACGATAACAACGAAGATAATAACGACGATAACAACGAAGATAATGACGATAATAACGACGACATTAACGACGATGATCATGACAAAATAACGACGATATTTACGACCATAATTATGAGGATAATAAGGACGATAACAACGATGGTAATGACGATAATAACGACGACATTAACGACGATGATTATGACAAAATAACGACGATAATTATGAGGATAATAAGGACGATATCAACGATGGTAATGACGATAATAACGACGATATTAACGACGATAAAAAAGAAGATAATGACGATAATAACGACGACATTAACGACGATGATTATGACAAAATAACGACGATAATTATGAGGATAATAAGGACGATATCAACGATGATAATGTCGATAATAACGACGACATTAACGACGATGATTATGACAAAATAACGATGATAATTATGAGGATAATAAGGACGATATCAACGATTGTAATGACGATAATAACGACGATATTAACGACGATAATAACGACGATAAAAAGAAGATAATGACGATAATAACGACGACATTAACGACGATGATTATGACAAAATATCGAGGATATTAACGACGATAACAACGATGATAATGACGATATTAACGACGATATTAACGACGATGATTGTGACAAAATAACGATGATATTAACGACGATAATTATGAGGATAATATGGACGATAACAACGATGGTAATGACGATAATAACGACGATATTAACGACGATATAAAAGAAGATAATGACGATAATAACGACGACATTAACGACGATGATTGTGACAAAACAACGACGATATTAAGGACGATAATTATGAGGATAATAAGGACGATAACAACGATGATAATGACGATATTAACGACGATAATGACGACGATATTAACGACGATAATAAAGACGATTAAAACGAAGATATTGACGATAAAAACGACGACATTAACGACGATGATTATGACAAAATAACGACGATATTAACGACGATAATTATGAGGATAATAAGGACGATAACAACGATGATAATGACGATAATAACGACGACTTTAACGACGATGATTGTGACAAAATAACGACGATAATAACGACGATAATTATGAGGATAATAAGGACGATAACAACGATGGTAATGACGATAATAACGACGATAACAACGAAGATAATGACGATAATAACGACGACATTAACGACGATGATCATGACAAAATAACGACGATAATTACGACCATAATTATGAGGATAATAAGGACGATAACAACGATGTTAATGACGATAATAACTACGACATTAACGACGATGATTATGACAAAATAACGACGATATTAACGACCATAATTATGAGGATAATAAGGACGATAACAACGAAGGTAATGACGATAATAACGACGACATTAACGACGATGATTATGACAAAATAACGACGATAATTATGAGGATAATAAGGACGATATCAACGATGGTAATGACGATAATAACGACGATATTAACGACGATAAAAAAGAAGATAATGACGATAATAACGACGACATTAACGACGATGATTATGACAAAATAACGACGATAATTATGAGGATAATAAGGACGATATCAACGATGGTAATGACGATAATAACGACGATATTAACGACGATAATAACGACGATAAAAAGAAGATAATGACGATAATAACGACGACATTAACGACGATGATTATGACAAAATATCGAGGATATTAACGACGATAACAACGATGATAATGACGATATTAACGACGATATTAACGACGATGATTGTGACAAAATAACGATGATATTAACGACGATAATTATGAGGATAATATGGACGATAACAACGATGGTAATGACGATAATAACGACGATATTAACGACGATATAAAAGAAGATAATGACGATAATAAAGACAACATTAACGACGATGATTGTGACAAAACAACGACGATATTAAGGACGATAATTATGAGGATAATAAGGACGATAACAACGATGATAATGACGATATTAACGACGATAATGACGACGATATTAACGACGATAATAAAGACGATAAAAACGAAGATATTGACGATAAAAACGACGACATTAACGACGATCATTATGACAAAATAACGACGATTTTAACGACCATAATTATGAGGATAATAAGGAAGATAACAACGAAGGTAATGACGATAATAACGACGACATTAACGACGATGATTATGACAAAATAACGACGATAATTATGAGGATAATAAGGACGATATCAACGATGGTAATGACGATAATAACGACGATATTAACGACGATAAAAAAGAAGATAATGACGATAATAACGACGACATTAACGACGATGATTATGACAAAATAACGACGATAATTATGAGGATAATAAGGACGATATCAACGATGGTAATGACGATAATAACGACGATATTAACGACGATAAAAAAGAAGATAATCACGATAATAACGACGACATTAACGACGATGATTATGACAAAATAACGAGGATATTAACGACGATAACAACGATGATTATGACGATAGTAACGACGATATTAACGACGATAATAACGACGATAAAAAGAAGATAATGACTATAATATCGACGATATTAACGACGAAAATTATGAGGATAATAAGTATGATAACAACGATGATAATGACGATATTAACGACGATAATGACGACTATAATTATAATGTAAAAACGACGATAATGACGATGATAATTATGACGATAATAACGACGATAACAACGAAGATAATGACGATAATATCGACGACATTAACGACGATGATTATGACAAAATAACGACGATATTAAGGACGATAATTATGAGGATAATAAGGACGATAACAACGATGATAATGACGATATTAACGACAATATTAACGACGATGATTGTGACAAAATAACGACGATATTAACGACGATAATTATGAGTATAATATGGACGATAACAACGATGGTAATGACGATAATAACGACGATATTTACGACGATATAAAAGAAGATAATGACGATAATAACGACGACATTAACGACGATGATTATGACAAAATAACGAGGATATTAACGACGATAATAACGACGATAACAACGATGATAATGACGATATTACGACGATAATAACGACGATAATTATGACGATAACAACGAAGATAAAGACGATAATAACGACGACATTAACGACGATGATTATGACAAAATAACGACGATAATTATGAGGATAATAAGGACGATATCAACGATGGTAATGACGATAATAACGACGATATTAACGACGATAAAAAAGAAGATAATGACGATAATAACGACGACATTAACGACGATGATTATGACAAAATAACGACGATAATTATGAGGATAATAAGGACGATATCAACGATGGTAATGACGATAATAACGACGATATTAACGACGATAAAAAAGAAGATAATCACGATAATAACGACGACATTAACGACGATGATTATGACAAAATAACGAGGATATTAACGACGATAACAACGATGATTATGACGATAGTAACGACGATATTAACGACGATAATAACGACGATAAAAAGAAGATAATGACTATAATATCGACGATATTAACGACGAAAATTATGAGGATAATAAGTATGATAACAACGATGATAATGACGATATTAACGACGATAATGACGACTATAATTATAATGTAAAAACGACGATAATGACGATGATAATTATGACGATAATAACGACGATAACAACGAAGATAATGACGATAATATCGACGACATTAACGACGATGATTATGACAAAATAACGACGATATTAAGGACGATAATTATGAGGATAATAAGGACGATAACAACGATGATAATGACGATATTAACGACAATATTAACGACGATGATTGTGACAAAATAACGACGATATTAACGACGATAATTATGAGGATAATATGGACGATAACAACGATGGTAATGACGATAATAACGACGATATTTACGACGATATAAAAGAAGATAATGACGATAATAACGACGACATTAACGACGATGATTATGACAAAATAACGAGGATATTAACGACGATAATAACGACGATAACAACGATGATAATGACGATATTACGACGATAATAACGACGATAATTATGACGATAACAACGAAGATAAAGACGATAATAACGACGACATTAACGACGATGATTATGACAAAATAACGGCGATATTTACGACGATAATGTCGATGATAATTAAGACGATAATAACGACGATAATAACGTCGATAACAACGATGATAATGAAGATATTAACGACGATAATAACGACTTTAATTATGATGATAAGATGACGATAATGACGATGATAATTATGACGATAATAACGACGAAAACAACGAAGATAATGACGATAATAACGACGACATTAACGACGATGATTATGACAAAATAACGACGATATTAACGACCATAATTATGAGGATAATAAGGACGATAACAACGATGTTAATGACGATAATAACGACGATATTAACGACGATAACAACGAAGATAATAACGACGATAACAACGAAGATAATGACGATAATAACGACGACATTAACGACGATGATCATGACAAAATAACGACGATATTTACGACCATAATTATGAGGATAATAAGGACGATAACAACGATGGTAATGACGATAATAACGACGACATTAACGACGATGATTATGACAAAATAACGACGATAATTATGAGGATAATAAGGACGATATCAACGATGGTAATGACGATAATAACGACGATATTAACGACGATAAAAAAGAAGATAATGACGATAATAACGACGACATTAACGACGATGATTATGACAAAATAACGACGATAATTATGAGGATAATAAGGACGATAACAACGATGATAATGTCGATAATAACGACGACATTAACGACGATGATTATGACAAAATAACGATGATAATTATGAGGATAATAAGGACGATATCAACGATTGTAATGACGATAATAACGACGATATTAACGACGATAATAACGACGATAAAAAGAAGATAATGACGATAATAACGACGACATTAACGACGATGATTATGACAAAATATCGAGGATATTAACGACGATAACAACGATGATAATGACGATATTAACGACGATATTAACGACGATGATTGTGACAAAATAACGATGATATTAACGACGATAATTTTGAGGATAATATGGACGATAACAACGATGGTAATGACGATAATAACGACGATATTAACGACGATATAAAAGAAGATAATGACGATAATAACGACGACATTAACGACGATGATTGTGACAAAACAACGACGATATTAAGGACGATAATTATGAGGATAATAAGGACGATAACAACGATGATAATGACGATATTAACGACGATAATGACGACGATATTAACGACGATAATAAAGACGATTAAAACGAAGATATTGACGATAAAAACGACGACATTAACGACGATGATTATGACAAAATAACGACGATATTAACGACGATAATTATGAGGATAATAAGGACGATAACAACGATGATAATGACGATAATAACGACGACTTTAACGACGATGATTGTGACAAAATAACGACGATAATAACGACGATAATTATGAGGATAATAAGGACGATAACAACGATGGTAATGACGATAATAACGACGATAACAACGAAGATAATGACGATAATAACGACGACATTAACGACGATGATCATGACAAAATAACGACGATAATTACGACCATAATTATGAGGATAATAAGGACGATAACAACGATGTTAATGACGATAATAACTACGACATTAACGACGATCATTATGACAAAATAACGACGATTTTAACGACCATAATTATGAGGATAATAAGGACGATAACAACGAAGGTAATGACGATAATAACGACGACATTAACGACGATGATTATGACAAAATAACGACGATAATTATGAGGATAATAAGGACGATATCAACGATGGTAATGACGATAATTACGACGATATTAACGACGATAATAACGACGATAAAAAAGAAGATAATGACGATAATAACGACGACATTAACGACGATGATTATGACAAAATAACGAGGATATTAACGACGATAACAACGATGATTATGACGATAGTAACGACGATATTAACGACGATAATAACGACGATAAAAAGAAGATAATGACTATAATATCGACGATATTAACGACGAAAATTATGAGGATAATAAGTATGATAACAACGATGATAATGACGATATTAACGACGATAATGACGACTATAATTATGATGTAAAAACGACGATAATGACGATGATAATTATGACGATAATAACGACGATAACAACGAAGATAATGACGATAATATCGACGACATTAACGACGATGATTATGACAAAATAACGACGATATTAAGGACGATAATTATGAGGATAATAAGGACGATAACAACGATGATAATGACGATATTAACGACAATATTAACGACGATGATTGTGACAAAATAACGACGATATTAACGACGATAATTATGAGGATAATATGGACGATAACAACGATGGTAATGACGATAATAACGACGATATTTACGACGATATAAAAGAAGATAATGACGATAATAACGACGACATTAACGACGATGATTATGACAAAATAACGAGGATATTAACGACGATAATAACAACGATAACAACGATGATAATGACGATATTACGACGATAATAACGACGATAATTATGACGATAACAACGAAGATAATGACGATAATAACGACGACATTAACGACGATGATTATGACAAAATAACGACGATATTAACGACCATAATTATGAGGATAATAAGGACGATAACAACGATGTTAATGACGATAATAACGACGACATTAACGACGATAATTATGACAAAATAACGACGATATTAACGATCATAATTATGAGGATAATAAGGACGATAACAACGATGGTAATGATGATAATAACGACGACATTAACGACGATGATTATGACAAAATAACAACGATATTGAAGACGATAATTATGAGAATAATATGGACGATAACAACGATGATAATGTCGATAATAACGACGACATTAACGACGATGATTATGACAAAATAACGGCGATATTTACGACGATAATGTCGATGATAATTAAGACGATAATAACGACGATAATAACGTCGATAACAACGATGATAATGAAGATATTAACGACGATAATAACGACTTTAATTATGATGATAAGATGACGATAATGACGATGATAATTATGACGATAATAACGACGAAAACAACGAAGATAATGACGATAATAACGACGACATTAACGACGATGATTATGACAAAATAACGACGATATTAAGGACGATAATTATGACGATAATAAGGACGATTACAACGATGATAATGACGATATTAACGACGATATTAACGACGATAACAACGAAGATAATAAGGACGATAACAACGAAGATAATGACGATAATAACGACGACATTAACGACGATGATCATGACAAAATAACGACGATATTTACGACCATAATTATGAGGATAATAAGGACGATAACAACGATGGTAATGACGATAATAACGACGACATTAACGACGATGATTATGACAAAATAACGACGATAATTATGAGGATAATAAGGACGATATCAACGATGGTAATGACGATAATAACGACGATATTAACGACGATAAAAAAGAAGATAATGACGATAATAACGACGACATTAACGACGATGATTATGACAAAATAACGAGGATATTAACGACGATAACAACGATGATTATGACGATAGTAACGACGATATTAACGACGATAATAACGACGATAAAAAGAAGATAATGACTATAATATCGACGATATTAACGACGATAATTATGAGGATAATAAGTACAATAACAACGATGATAATGACGATATTAACGACGATGATTATGACAAAATAACGAGATATTAACGACGATAATAACGACGATAACAACGATGATAATGACAATATTAACGACGATAATAACGACGATAATTATGACGATAACAACGAAGATAATGACGATAATAACGACGATAATTATGACGATAACAACGAAGATAATGACGATAATAACGACGACATTAACGACGATGATTATGACAAAATAACGACGATATTAACGACCATAATTATGAGGATAATAAGGACGATAACAACGATGTTAATGACGATAATAACGACGATATTAACGACGATAACAACGAAGATAATAACGACGATAACAACGAAGATAATGACGATAATAACGACGACATTAACGACGATGATCATGACAAAATAACGACGATAATTATGAGGATAATAAGGACGATATCAACGATGGTAATGACGATAATAACGACGATATTAACGACGATAAAAAAGAAGATAATGACGATAATAACGACGACATTAACGACGATGATTATGACAAAATAACGACGATAATTATGAGGATAATAAGGACGATATCAACGATGATAATGTCGATAATAACGACGACATTAACGACGATGATTATGACAAAATAACGATGATAATTATGAGGATAATAAGGACGATATCAACGATTGTAATGACGATAATAACGACGATATTAACGACGATAATAACGACGATAAAAAGAAGATAATGACGATAATAACGACGACATTAACGACGATGATTATGACAAAATATCGAGGATATTAACGACGATAACAACGATGATAATGACGATATTAACGACGATATTAACGACGATGATTGTGACAAAATAACGATGATATTAACGACGATAATTATGAGGATAATATGGACGATAACAACGATGGTAATGACGATAATAACGACGATATTAACGACGATATAAAAGAAGATAATGACGATAATAAAGACGACATTAACGACGATGATTGTGACAAAACAACGACGATATTAAGGACGATAATTATGAGGATAATAAGGACGATAACAACGATGATAATGACGATATTAACGACGATAATGACGACGATATTAACGACGATAATAAAGACGATAAAAACGAAGATATTGACGATAAAAACGACGACATTAACGACGATGATTATGACAAAATAACGACGATATTAACGACGATAATTATGAGGATAATAAGGACGATAACAACGATGATAATGACGATAATAACGACGACTTTAACGACGATGATTGTGACAAAATAACGACGATAATAACGACGATAATTATGAGGATAATAAGGACGATAACAACGATGGTAATGACGATAATAACGACGATAACAACGAAGATAATGACGATAATAACGACGACATTAACGACGATGATCATGACAAAATAACGACGATATTTACGACCATAATTATGAGGATAATAAGGACGATAACAACGATGTTAATGACGATAATAACGACGACATTAACGACGATCATTATGACAAAATAACGACGATTTTAACGACCATAATTATGAGGATAATAAGGACGATAACAACGAAGGTAATGACGATAATAACGACGATATTAACGACGATGATTATGACAAAATAACGACGATAATTATGAGGATAATAAGGACGATATCAACGATGGTAATGACGATAATAACGACGATATTAACGACGATAAAAAAGAAGATAATGACGATAATAACGACGACATTAACGACGATGATTATGACAAAATAACGACGATAATTATGAGGATAATAAGGACGATATCAACGAAGGTAATGACGATAATAACGACGATATTAACGACGATAAAAAAGAAGATAATCACGATAATAACGACGACATTAACGACGATGATTATGACAAAATAACGAGGATATTAACGACGATAACAACGATGATTATGACGATAGTAACGACGATATTAACGACGATAATAACGACGATAAAAAGAAGATAATGACTATAATATCGACGATATTAACGACGAAAATTATGAGGATAATAAGTATGATAACAACGATGATAATGACGATATTAACGACGATAATGACGACTATAATTATAATGTAAAAACGACGATAATGACGATGATAATTATGACGATAATAACGACGATAACAACGAAGATAATGACGATAATATCGACGACATTAACGACGATGATTATGACAAAATAACGACGATATTAAGGACGATAATTATGAGGATAATAAGGACGATAACAACGATGATAATGACGATATTAACGACAATATTAACGACGATGATTGTGACAAAATAACGACGATATTAACGACGATAATTATGAGTATAATATGGACGATAACAACGATGGTAATGACGATAATAACGACGATATTTACGACGATATAAAAGAAGATAATGACGATAATAACGACGACATTAACGACGATGATTATGACAAAATAACGAGGATATTAACGACGATAATAACGACGATAACAACGATGATAATGACGATATTACGACGATAATAACGACGATAATTATGACGATAACAACGAAGATAAAGACGATAATAACGACGACATTAACGACGATGATTATGACAAAATAACGACGATATTAACGACCATAATTATGAGGATAATAAGGACGATAACAACGATGTTAATGACGATAATAACGACGACATTAACGACGATCATTATGACAAAATAACGACGATATTAACGATCATAATTATGAGGATAATAAGGACGATAACAACGATGGTAATGACGATAATAACGACGACATTAACGACGATGATTATGACAAAATAACAACGATATTGAAGACGATAATTATGAGAATAATATGGACGATAACAACGATGATAATGTCGATAATAACGACGACATTAACGACGATGATTATGACAAAATAACGGCGATATTTACGACGATAATGTCGATGATAATTAAGACGATAATAACGACGATAATAACGTCGATAACAACGATGATAATGAAGCTATTAACTACGATAATAACGACTTTAATTATGATGATAAGATGACGATAATGACGATGATAATTATGACGATAATAACGACGAAAACAACGAAGATAATGACGATAATAAAGACGACATTAACGACGATGATTATGACAAAATAACGACGATAACAAGGACGATAATTATGACGATAATAAGGACGATTACAACGATGATAATGACGATATTAACGACGATATTAACGACGATAACAACGAAGATAATAACGACGATAACAACGAAGATAATGACGATAATAACGACGACATTAACGACGATGATCATGACAAAATAACGACGATATTTACGACCATAATTATGAGGATAATAAGGACGATAACAACGATGGTAATGACGATAATAACGACGACATTAACGACGATGATTATGACAAAATAACGACGATAATTATGAGGATAATAAGGACGATATCAACGATGGTAATGACGATAATTACGACGATATTAACGACGATAAAAAAGAAGATAATGACGATAATAACGACGACATTAACGACGATGATTATGACAAAATAACGACGATAATTATGAGGATAATAAGGACGATATCAACGATGGTAATGACGATAATAACGACGATATTAACGACGATAAAAAAGAAGATAATGACGATAATAACGACGACATTAACGACGATGATTATGACAAAATAACGAGGATATTAACGACGATAACAACGATGATTATGACGATAGTAACGACGATATTAACGACGATAATAACGACGATAAAAAGAAGATAATGACTATAATATCGACGATATTAACGACGATAATTATGAGGATAATAAGTATAATAACAACGATGATAATGACGATATTAACGACGATGATTATGACAAAATAACGAGATATTAACGACGATAATAACGACGATAACAACGATGATAATGACGATATTAACGACGATAATTATGACGATAACAACGAAGATAATGACGATAATAACGACGACATTAACGACGACGATTATGACAAAATAACGACGATATTAACGACCATAATTATGAGGATAATAAGGACGATAACAACGATGTTAATGACGATAATAACGACGATATTAACGACGATAACAACGAAGATAATAACGACGATAACAACGAAGATAATGACGATAATAACGACGACATTAACGACGATGATCATGACAAAATAACGACGATATTTACGACCATAATTATGAGGATAATAAGGACGATAACAACGATGGTAATGACGATAATAACGACGACATTAACGACGATGATTATGACAAAATAACGACGATAATTATGAGGATAATAAGGACGATATCAACGATGGTAATGACGATAATAACGACGATATTAACGACGATAAAAAAGAAGATAATGACGATAATAACGACGACATTAACGACGATGATTATGACAAAATAACGACGATAATTATGAGGATAATAAGGACGATATCAACGATGATAATGTCGATAATAACGACGACATTAACGACGATGATTATGACAAAATAACGATGATAATTATGAGGATAATAAGGACGATATCAACGATCGTAATGACGATAATAACGACGATATTAACGACGATAATAACGACGATAAAAAGAAGATAATGACGATAATAACGACGACATTAACGACGATGATTATGACAAAATATCGAGGATATTAACGACGATAACAACGATGATAATGACGATATTAACGACGATATTAACGACGATGATTGTGACAAAATAACGATGATATTAACGACGATAATTATGAGGATAATATGGACGATAACAACGATGGTAATGACGATAATAACGACGATATTAACGACGATATAAAAGAAGATAATGACGATAATAACCGCGACATTAACGACGATGATTGCGACAAAACAACGACGATATTAAGGACGATAATTATGAGGATAATAAGGACGATAACAACGATGATAATGACGATATTAACGACGATAATGACGACGATATTAACGACGATAATAAAGACGATAAAAACGAAGATATTGACGATAAAAACGACGACATTAACGACGATCATTATGACAAAATAACGACGATTTTAACGACCATAATTATGAGGATAATAAGGACGATAACAACGATGGTAATGACGATAATAACGACGACATTAACGACGATGATTATGACAAAATAACGACGATAATTATGAGGATAATAAGGACGATATCAACGATGGTAATGACGATAATTACGACGATATTAACGACGATAATAACGACGATAAAAAAGAAGATAATGACGATAATAACGACGACATTAACGACGATGATTATGACAAAATAACGAGGATATTAACGACGATAACAACGATGATTATGACGATTGTAACGACGATATTAACGACGATAATAACGACGATAAAAAGAAGATAATGACTATAATATCGACGATATTAACGACGAAAATTATGAGGATAATAAGTATGATAACAACGATGATAATGACGATATTAATGACGATAATGACGACTATAATTATGATGTAAAAACGACGATAATGACGATGATAATTATGACGATAATAACGACGATAACAACGAAGATAATGACGATAATATCGACGACATTAACGACGATGATTATGACAAAATATCGAGGATATTAACGACGATAACAACGATGATAATGACGATATTAACGACGATATTAACGACGATGATTGTGACAAAATAACGATGATATTAACGACGATAATTATGAGGATAATATGGACGATAACAACGATGGTAATGACGATAATAACGACGATATTAACGACGATATAAAAGAAGATAATGACGATAATAACGACGACATTAACGACGATGATTGCGACAAAACAACGACGATATTAAGGACGATAATTATGAGGATAATAAGGACGATAACAACGATGATAATGACGATATTAACGACGATAATGACGACGATATTAACGACGATAATAAAGACGATAAAAACGAAGATATTGACGATAAAAACGACGACATTAACGACGATCATTATGACAAAATAACGACGATTTTAACGACCATAATTATGAGGATAATAAGGACGATAACAACGATGGTAATGACGATAATAACGACGACATTAACGACGATGATTATGACAAAATAACGACGATAATTATGAGGATAATAAGGACGATATCAACGATGGTAATGACGATAATTACGACGATATTAACGACGATAATAACGACGATAAAAAAGAAGATAATGACGATAATAACGACGACATTAACGACGATGATTATGACAAAATAACGAGGATATTAACGACGATAACAACGATGATTATGACGATTGTAACGACGATATTAACGACGATAATAACGACGATAAAAAGAAGATAATGACTATAATATCGACGATATTAACGACGAAAATTATGAGGATAATAAGTATGATAAAAACGATGATAATGACGATATTAATGACGATAATGACGACTATAATTATGATGTAAAAACGACGATAATGACGATGATAATTATGACGATAATAACGACGATAACAACGAAGATAATGACGATAATATCGACGACATTAACGACGATGATTATGACAAAATAACGACGATATTAAGGACGATAATTATGAGGATAATAAGGACGATAACAACGATGATAATGACGATATTAACGACAATATTAACGACGATGATTGTGACAAAATAACGACGATATTAACGACGATAATTATGAGGATAATATGGACGATAACAACGATGGTAATGACGATAATAACGACGATATTTACGACGATATAAAAGAAGATAATGACGATAATAACGACGACATTAACGACGATGATTATGACAAAATAACGAGGATATTAACGACGATAATAACGACGATAACAATGATGATAATGACGATATTACGACGATAATAACGACGATAATTATGACGATAACAACGAAGATAATGACGATAATAACGACGACATTAACGACGATGATTATGACAAAATAACGACGATATTAACGACCATAATTATGAGGATAATAAGGACGATAACAACGATGTTAATGACGATAATAACGACGACATTAACGACGATCATTATGACAAAATAACGACGATATTAACGATCATAATTATGAGGATAATAAGGACGATAACAACGATGGTAATGACGATAATAACGACGACATTAACGACGATGATTATGACAAAATAACAACGATATTGAAGACGATAATTATGAGAATAATATGGACGATAACAACGATGATAATGTCGATAATAACGACGACATTAACGACGATGATTATGACAAAATAACGATGATAATTATGAGGATAATAAGGACGATATCAACGATCGTAATGACGATAATAACGACGATATTAACGACGATAATAACGACGATAAAAAGAAGATAATGACGATAATAACGACGACATTAACGACGATGATTATGACAAAATATCGAGGATATTAACGACGATAACAACGATGATAATGACGATATTAACGACGATATTAACGACGATGATTGTGACAAAATAACGATGATATTAACGACGATAATTATGAGGATAATATGGACGATAACAACGATGGTAATGACGATAATAACGACGATATTAACGACGATATAAAAGAAGATAATGACGATAATAACGACGACATTAACGACGATGATTGTGACAAAACAACGACGATATTAAGGACGATAATTATGAGGATAATAAGGACGATAACAACGATGATAATGACGATATTAACGACGATAATGACGACGATATTAACGACGATAATAAAGACGATAAAAACGAAGATATTGACGATAATAACGACGACATTAACGACGATCATTATGACAAAATAACGACGATTTTAACGACCATAATTATGAGGATAATAAGGACGATAACAACGATGGTAATGACGATAATAACGACGACATTAACGACGATGATTATGACAAAATAACGACGATAATTATGAGGATAATAAGGACGATATCAACGATGGTAATGACGATAATTACGACGATATTAACGACGATAATAACGACGATAAAAAAGAAGATAATGACGATAATAACGACGACATTAACGACGATGATTATGACAAAATAACGAGGATATTAACGACGATAACAACGATGATTATGACGATTGTAACGACGATATTAACGACGATAATAACGACGATAAAAAGAAGATAATGACTATAATATCGACGATATTAACGACGAAAATTATGAGGATAATAAGTATGATAACAACGATGATAATGACGGTATTAATGACGATAATGACGACTATAATTATGATGTAAAAACGACGATAATGACGATGATAATTATGACGATAATAACGACGATAACAACGAAGATAATGACGATAATATCGACGACATTAACGACGATGATTATGACAAAATAACGACGATATTAAGGACGATAATTATGAGGATAATAAGGACGATAACAACGATGATAATGACGATATTAACGACAATATTAACGACGATGATTGTGACAAAATAACGATGATATTAACGACGATAATTATGAGGATAATATGGACGATAACAACGATGGTAATGACGATAATAACGACGATATTAACGACGATATAAAAGAAGATAATGACGATAATAACGACGACATTAACGACGATGATTGTGACAAAACAACGACGATATTAAGGACGATAATTATGAGGATAATAAGGACGATAACAACGATGATAATGACGATATTAACGACGATAATGACGACGATATTAACGACGATAATAAAGACGATAAAAACGAAGATATTGACGATAAAAACGACGACATTAACGACGATCATTATGACAAAATAACGACGATTTTAACGACCATAATTATGAGGATAATAAGGACGATAACAACGATGGTAATGACGATAATAACGACGACATTAACGACGATGATTATGACAAAATAACGACGATAATTATGAGGATAATAAGGACGATATCAACGATGGTAATGACGATAATTACGACGATATTAACGACGATAATAACGACGATAAAAAAGAAGATAATGACGATAATAACGACGACATTAACGACGATGATTATGACAAAATAACGAGGATATTAACGACGATAACAACGATGATTATGACGATTGTAACGACGATATTAACGACGATAATAACGACGATAAAAAGAAGATAATGACTATAATATCGACGATATTAACGACGAAAATTATGAGGATAATAAGTATGATAACAACGATGATAATGACGATATTAATGACGATAATGACGACTATAATTATGATGTAAAAACGACGATAATGACGATGATAATTATGACGATAATAACGACGATAACAACGAAGATAATGACGATAATATCGACGACATTAACGACGATGATTATGACAAAATAACGACGATATTAAGGACGATAATTATGAGGATAATAAGGACGATAACAACGATGATAATGACGATATTAACGACAATATTAACGACGATGATTGTGACAAAATAACGACGATATTAACGACGATAATTATGAGGATAATATGGACGATAACAACGATGGTAATGACGATAATAACGACGATATTTACGACGATATAAAAGAAGATAATGACGATAATAACGACGACATTAACGACGATGATTATGACAAAATAACGAGGATATTAACGACGATAATAACGACGATAACAATGATGATAATGACGATATTACGACGATAATAACGACGATAATTATGACGATAACAACGAAGATAATGACGATAATAACGACGACATTAACGACGATGATTATGACAAAATAACGACGATATTAACGACCATAATTATGAGGATAATAAGGACGATAACAACGATGTTAATGACGATAATAACGACGACATTAACGACGATCATTATGACAAAATAACGACGATATTAACGATCATAATTATGAGGATAATAAGGACGATAACAACGATGGTAATGACGATAATAACGACGACATTAACGACGATGATTATGACAAAATAACAACGATATTGAAGACGATAATTATGAGAATAATATGGACGATAACAACGATGATAATGTCGATTTTAACGACGACATTAACGACGATGATTATGACAAAATAACGGCGATATTTACGACGATAATGTCGATGATAATTAAGACGATAATAACGACGATAATAACGTCGATAACAACGATGATAATGAAGATATTAACGACGATAATAACGACTTTAATTATGATGATAAGATGACGATAATGACGATGATAATTATGACGATAATAACGACGAAAACAACGAAGATAATGACGATAATAACGACGACATTAACGACGATGATTATGACAAAATAACGACGATATTAAGGACGATAATTATGACGATAATAAGGACGATTACAACGATGATAATGACGATATTAACGACGATATTAACGACGATAACAACGAAGATAATAACGACGATAACAACGAAGATAATGACGATAATAACGACGACATTAACGACGATGATCATGACAAAATAACGACGATATTTACGACCATAATTATGAGGATAATAAGGACGATAACAACGATGGTAATGACGATAATAACGACGACATTAACGACGATGATTATGACAAAATAACGACGATAATTATGAGGATAATAAGGACGATATCAACGATGGTAATGACGATAATAACGACGATATTAACGACGATAAAAAAGAAGATAATGACGATAATAACGACGACATTAACGACGATGATTATGACAAAATAACGACGATAATTATGAGGATAATAAGGACGATATCAACGATGGTAATGACGATAATAACGACGATATTAACGACGATAAAAAAGAAGATAATTACGATAATAACGACGACATTAACGACGATGATTATGACAAAATAACGAGGATATTAACGACGATAACAACGATGATTATGACGATAGTAACGACGATATTAACGACGATAATAACGACGATAAAAAGAAGATAATGACTATAATATCGACGATATTAACGACGATAATTATGAGGATAATAAGTATAATAACAACGATGATAATGACGATATTAACGACGATGATTATGACAAAATAACGAGATATTAACGACGATAATAACGACGATAACAACGATGATAATGACGATATTAACGACGATAATTA